>CALNHX010010158.1:0-42886 GCA_940337035.1 Agriotes lineatus
CTGGCTATGTTTTATGTGACTTTGATTGATAATTAAATATGTTATACTGCTAATGTTTTTATTGTGTCCGATTTCGTTACTCCTACTTTCTGTATTTCAGATATTGTGTTATTGCTTGCTGCGAGTTTATTCGTTCTCGGGTTACCTGTGTATATTTGTTTTAATTTAAAGACTTGTTGGGGCTCATTATATTTGGTAATTATATGATTTAAAGAACTGCACGCTGTCTTCACTGAGTCTTACTGGCGGGCCCTCAAGAATACTCTCGTAAGTTTGCGATATTTGAAGATATTTGAGGAAAAGTATAGCTAATAAAGTTCATTACTGCCAAGCCACCATGGTGGCGCCCTAAAATACCACGAAGTTAACCCCGTATCTTCCAAGATAAGATCATTTTGAAGATCGCGAGTGAGCTTTGCTTCAGCCTACGATCCGCACCTCTCGTCACTGAGCTACTGGACATCTTTCCAGGTTGCTGCATTTTCTAAACGGGTATTAACCACTAATAGATCCTTGAACCAAGGGGTCGAGAGTTCTATCTCCGATCGTGATGAGATCTTTAATAATTAAATAAATGCAGATAAAATCGATCTCTTGGGTGAAATAGTGTTACTGCGAAGTATAGCATGTAAAAATTACTTGGTAGGGTTTTCAATAACTTGGTTTCTGCAGCAGCTAGTTTCGAAGGTACTTGGTACTTACCTCTCATGGCATTCAATGCCAATGTTGGCCACATTGCTAGAATGCAGCATAATTGATGGACGATAAGGTTATTAGAATGAAGACCTTAGATAAGTGAAAGAAGTATAGGAAGACCAATGACGAGATGGAAGAATAACATAGTAGAATTAGGTGGGGGTGGATGGATGGGAACAACAAGGGAAAGAAACAGCTGGCGAGAAACAATATTTAGATTATTATTATTCATCTAAATCTCAAGTAGGTGATAATAATTATTGTTTTCGATACCTAAAGGGTCTTCTTTTCGAGTTTTTCTTCAGATCCAACATTTTGTAATTTCCACCATAATTTATTGGAAAACAAAATTTATTTGGAATGAACAGAGCTTCTCTCCGTATTCCTTTTTGGATATTTCGCTACACTGCAAGATTAAAACTATTAAAATACGAACGTGTCAGAAAACAGATCTGTTCTAGTTTTCAACGAAAATAAGTAGTAAAAAATTAAAAAGCAAAAGTTAGCTCTTTAACTCTTGAAAACTGGAACATATTTGTTTCCCGAAACGTTCGTATTACTAACAGGATTTAAAATTTTGTGGTGCGGCAAAATACAATTTCTGGACCTTAAATATTCATGTAGTTCCTTCGGTTCGTGATTCATCCTCGTTCTGCATTTTTCTCTTTTTTGTTTTGATCTCTATATTCGTCTCAGTAGGTATTTTACTTTCAAAGATTCTGACTTTCAATTTTAGTATCCAGTTTGCATTGCATATGTAACCACATGGAAACCAAAAGCAGTTAAATACACGCTATCTAGATAATTTAGAGGACTCAGTGTACATTCCGCAATAACTTCGTCACATTCACGTCGCAAGAATTTATATACTCGCAAACGAAATTCCAATCTTGAGCCGCTTGCTTTGGCGGCACTTTTCAATTTGTGGCTGCGTAGTAAATGTCAAACCAATCAAGAACAAAGCCGTTATCAGCCTTCTATATAAAGAATTAACAAACACAAGCTATGAATGTATACGTAAACAATTGATAAACCTAACCTAAAACTCGAAAAATCTTGACATTTTGTGAATAAACCGCATTTTTTGACTGAAAACGTTTGAAATGCATCCAAATTATACAGGCTGTTTCAAAAAGAATGAGACACTAACTGGTTATATATTCCTTAGGTTATAATAAACCGATTAAACCAAATATAGCTTAGTACAAAGTCCTTCCAGTAAGAAGTTCCAAGGCCTTAAAAGTTCATTTATTTTATTTCTTGTTTTTGTGATAATTTCCTCAAATTTAAAGATATCGATTTGAATTTTGGAACAAATGCTTACTATTATACACTGCACTAATAAAAAAATTTATAAACTAGACTTAACTGTAAAATGCACTTTACCTATTTTTGAAGACTTTTGTTAGCTCTAACTTTGTTATCTGTAACACATTTTTAAATTTTAGCTTATTATCCATTATCTTGAGGGTTGGCCGAGTGATTACAGTGACAGTGACTGATATCGCGGTCACAGAGATAAGTTAAATTTAAATTTGATTCAACAAATTTCTTTTGGTCAATCTTACCGTAAAAATACAAAAATATTTATGTAGTGAAATGTATTCAGCCAGGATTATACCCGGTGCATCCAAGAACAGCTGGAATAATTGTCAACCGATGCCAACAATGCAAAGTCAGCCACCGCCAACAACTAACTACGCAAAATCAGATAAGTCAAACACAACTAAATCCTCACCTACCTCAAATGTTCCAAAATCAAATCTTAATACCTCACCTTATCAACAATCTTTAACTCAATTCCTATCTCCAAACACTCCCAACTTTAGAAATACCAAAACAATGAAAGCGATAACGACAAAGGTATGAACACTGATCAAGAACTTAATGATAGCAAACATCCCTGGCAAACTATTATTACAAACAAATGATACAAACAAAATCAACTAAAAACTTGTCTTTCATTAACACCACGAACAGATTTCAAGTATTCACTGAAACTGAGAGCAGCTCTCAAACTGGAAATAATTCTAATGAAAATAATTCTAGTTAAATTAACTCGAAAACGAAATCTTCAGATACTATCTCTCCCCCTATATACAGTGTGTCTCAGGATTGATGTTACAAGAGGTGCGATGAACTAAAAATTTTTGAATTTTATTTTAAGATTGTGGGATTAAGCCTTGCTTGGTTTGAAGAGAACTTTAAGAATATTTTCAGTTTTTGAAAAACAAGTCGGCCTTGACAGTGAAGCGAAAACTATTTTCTTTTTAAGTAAACTACCCTTTTTGTTTATGATACGGTAAAATTTACTAAGAAAAGTTGTTCAGAATGAGAAATCGTGGCTCTATACAGAATTTCAGAAAGATCTACCTACTTAGATTAAACCGTCTTTTTTAATAAATGCAGTTTATTTTGCTTAATTTAAAAAATGACGGTTTAATCTAAGTAGATAGATGTTCTTGAAATTTTGTATAAGGTCATGGCAAACAATCAATAATTATTGATTTTTTACGAAGCGCCTTCGCGGGATCTGAAATTCAAGAAGCAGGCTAAGACCGCTCTTGTTTCAACAAACGAATACCGCTAGCGGCGTTGTTTTCATCACGAACGGCCGTAAACAGCTTTGGCCGGTCCCTATGCGGCTTTCTTAAAGTTATTCTAAAGTACTCAGAGAATAACTGGGACTCCCATTTTTCGCTTCGACGTGCAAGCTGGCTGGAAATTCCAGAATTCCCTAAGCCACTTTTTCAGCAGTTAGCTGCTTTCAGTGCTCGTGGCGGCCTGGAATTGTACGAAATAATTGAGCCAAATCCTGCTTAAAAGTCCTTTTTGTTAAGATGCAACATAACAGGATCTTCCCCCTCACTATCGCTGGACATAACGAATCAAAATGTAAGTACATGCATATCTCAACGTTTCTATAGACAAAGGCAGTTGCCGCAAATATAATCAGTTTTTGCTAAGGCCTTAGAAATTCAAACTGAAGCGTGTTGAATTACTCCTTTAATCAATCAATGTATAACGCTAAAAGTGGGAGTGATTAATCGTTTACAAATTGCTGAAATACATGTGTGCCCAAAACTCACTTCCGCCACGTCCTTTGGACGTTGTGTCCACATGTCAAGTGCGATACTCACAGGTGGCAATCCTGAGTTGTAACCTCGAGCTATTAATTAGCATATTTTGTGACTAAAATACTTTTAAGTTGCTTCCTATTTATGATTTATTTATTGGTTAGGCACTTGTCCTACAAATCTTAAGTTGCTGTCACTTTACCCTTCATATGGTATATAATTCAAATGTTATTGCGATTATTTGGGTTTGATTAAATGCCCCTATTGCTGATAATATTTATATGTTCTTTCCGCAACCCTTTCACCTGGAGAATTTATATAGGTATGCAGCGAAGCACTAAAGGTAGATGGTGTGTTATTTATTAGCTAGATTTGTTTTTACGTTGTCAGTAACAACAAGGTGCCCAAATTTTCAAAATTCTACTGTTCAATTTTAAAGCCTGAAGCATTTTTTTGCTTAGTCCTTACACCCCGCCATATTTTACCGAGAGTTCATGAGCTAGCCCAGGCCGTGTCCACCCTTCGTCTAAGCGAGCGGTACAATTTCACCCAAGGGGCGAGCACTCTTCAATACCAGACAGCAGCATAACCTAAGCTACATGTAGACTGGCGAGGTAACCTACTGGCCAACGAACCTACGCAAAATCCCTGACTTGCTGGATTTTGCGGACACCAAAGGAATATCTGACATATATAGCAAAACTGAAAGTAACTTCGACCTCGACTGAGATCACTCACCAATGATAATAACTCGAAGTACAAATGTTTATATGGAAAACCACACCACCCAAAACTTTGTACCGCTAAAACTAACTGGGAGCAATTTCAATTGTATATACATGATAAAATACAGCACATAAAATGCACACACTCAGTGAGATTGATGAAACTGTAGAATATCTTAAAAAGCTCATTCAAGAAGCTGCCTGGCAAGCTACTCCAATTGATCACAAAAGTGCACACGCAGCTTCACCTGTCGAAGTATACAGAGAAATTAAATTAACCAGCACATTTAAAGCCCCTGGATATGATCTTATAGTGTGTAAATACTAAAGCATCTCCCTAGACAAGCAATAGTGGTCAAAGCAATTATATACAACCGTATGCTTACTATTTCTCATTCAATGGAAATTCGCATCAATACTCATGATCGTGAAACTTGGGAAACCTCCGCAGGAAGCTGCCTCTTATCGGCCGATAAGCATATTACCTTTGCTATCCAAAATCTTTGAACGCTCTACTGCTATACAGAATTAAAGAAACAACCCCTCCTGAGGAGCTAATTCCCACTCACCAGTTCGGCTTCCGCGAAGGACATTCAACCTTCAAACAATGTCATAGAATAGTCAACTACATTAAAGAAACATTCGAAGGGAAAAAAATATGGTGTGATACACGCACACAACTTCCTTTTACAGCGATCTAATAATTAGCCAAAAATTTGATTTTAAATTTGTAAGCATTTGTCAAAAATTTAAAAAAATTACAAACTCTGCCAAAACGGTACAAAATAGAGCATTAGTTGAAGAGATACATTTTCTCTAGAATTTTAAGCTGAATTCAAAAATGTAATAATATACCGGGTGCTCTATTTAAAATATGAATTAATAAAAAAAATTGAAAAAAACAAAATAAACCCATTTTAGAAGTATTCAACTGGAAAATCACCTATCTCACATCAATACGCATTCAAAATGTAATAAAAATGTGCAGTTTAAAAAAATCGTTAGAGCCGTTTTTGAAAAAAATCGAACAAAACTGAAAAATTACAGGAGTAAACACCTACTTCCGGTTATGCGATTTTCTTCAAAAGCTTTTTGTCGCATCTACATAGTACACACAAGCACACAAACACACAAACACACACACACACACAGACAGACCAATGAAAAAAATATGTTTTTGGGTTCAGGGGACTCTAAAACGTGAAGATCTATTGAAAACTCAATGGGATTCGAACCAAGGACTGCAAGCCTAGCGCCTTCCCAACTGCGCTACCCGGCTTCTTATTTTCGTAAACATAAAAAAACAATTTCTATGTCACTAATGTCACATGTAATTTATCGTTGTTGTTTAGTAGATCACAATCACTACCCATTGTTTTTGTGATCATGGCTACTTGATAATTTCACAAAAAACCTTTGATGGGCATTTTAAGGTAAACGGTTGCTATTACGCTTATGGACTAAGAGTAACCTATTTTTACACCTTTCGATATTAACATAGAAATAAAAAATTGGGCTTTAAGGCCCTATAACTTCTTACTGGAGGGTCTTTGTATTAAGGTATAAGGTGTAATCGGTTTTGCTGTAATCTAAGGAATCTATGACTAATCGATGCCTCATTCTTTTTGAGACCTTGTATATTTCAGCCATTATTTTTACTTCCTTTTACAATAAAGGAAGTATTGGATTTACACCAAAAATTCGAAATTGAGTTTTCAGCAGAACTCCCCTGAACCCAAAAAACATATTTTTTTCATTGGTCTGTCTGTCTGTCTGTGTGTCTGTCTGTCTGTGTGCCTGCAAACAGAATATCTCAAAAATAAAAAGAGGTATGATGTTGAAACTTCATATATAAGTTACTGTTGTGTACTATGTAAATGCGACAGCAAGCTTTTGAAGAAAATCGCATAACCGAAAGTAGGTGTTTACTCTTGTGATTTTTCAGTTTTTTCGATTTTTCAAAAACGGCTCTAACGATTTTTTTCAAACTTCACATTTTTATTAAATTTTTAATGTGTATTGATGTGAAACAGGTGATTTTCGAGTTGAATACTGCTAAAATGGGTTCTTTTGTTTTTTTTTCTATTTTTTTTATTAACTCCTATTTTAAATAGAACATCCGGTATATTATTACATTTTTGAATTTAGCTTAAAATTCTAGAGAAAATTTGTTTCTTCAACTAACGCTCTATTTTGTACCGTTTTTGTAGAATTGGTAATTTTTGACAAATGCTGAAAATTTAAAATTAAATTTTTGGTTAATTATATAGTCCAGTCACTATGTCCAAAAATAAGGCTTTTGCTGGAAAGTGAACCGAAATTTGAAATTCCTTTTTTGGGGTGTTTGGGGGGTCTAGCAAAGCTTAACTTCAAGTTGTCGACCAAGATTTCCTATGTGCTATTTTCGCCATCTTGATAAATGAGTGCGTTTGATTTTTTTGCGATAAATAGGTTCCCGTTAACACTACGTAAAAATAATGTATACATCTTTTTTAGAATTTTGAATGCTCTACAATTTATGTTCTATTACTTTTTCTCGTACGAAAGATATTTGTCGAGATATCGGACGCTAAAGGAGAGCGTGAAAGGGTCGAGATTTTTTTTCGAGCTTCTGGGCTTGTGTCGCATTTATATTTCTATTTAGCGAAAAAGTAGCCATTATCAAACTTGTAGAGGTTGAAAATAGCTTCAATTTGACCTATTATAAATTGATATGCGACTAAAATTACGACTTGTAGAGCGGGCCAAAGTTGTCAAGTCGGCGCTTAATTTTTATTTTATGTATCGTACTACTACATAAATGGCATAATAAACTTCATTGCATTATGAGAATCGTTACATTTCAAGTAGCCAGTACGTAAATTGTTATTTTTGACGTTTCTGCTATAGAACATCGGTTTAGAAATAAATATTTTGTAAACGTGTTATTTCGTGAGATTACAATGGGTGATTGTTTCATATGTAAAACACATTTGATCAGAAACGTTTACGTGGCCAAAGTGAAAACTGTGAAAACTCTTTTAGCGGCGAGCGTGAAGAGGGGACACAATGAACATCGGTCTATGTTGGAAAGAGTGGATAATGTAAGTGTGTATAGAGCATGCTACAAGAACTATTGCAATGAAAGACTAGCCTCGATCGCTTCTCGACGAAGTCAATCAGGAACAGAAGAACCGGAAAAACAACCGAAGTGTGAACCTTTATTTGATTTTAAAAATAATGATAATGATTTTAAATTTACAAAACATATTTCAAAATGTCTGCAAAAATCATATAGTTCTTTGAAACGTATTTATTAAAATCGATAATTTTTAAGTGTAAATGTGAAAACCGTTTTGTGTAATGCATTAATCTTGTCCTGTTTTGATTATTGTGCCGTTGCTTATGATTAACATTTAAGTAGCTTTAGTATTGCTAGAATTCAGAAAATTCAGAAATTATGTTTACGCCTCATATTTGGAATACCGATATATAAAACAATTCCTTATAAGCTGAAAGATTAAAACTGGCTTAATATGAAAGAAATACGCTTCTTTCATTCTGAATGTCTTTTCCACAAGATCATTTTGAGTAAATCACCGAGTTACTTATACAACAAAATAAAGTTTAGAACCGACGTACATGCTTTAATTATAAGATTTAAAGGAACTCTGACTCCACCTCAACATAAGTCAAAATTTTTCAAGTGATCGTTTTCTTACAGAATAACTAAATGCTAGAATTCGTTACCAAATGTAGTAAAAGGCTATTGTACGTCAAAATTTAAAAAATCTATTTTTCAATATTTTATGGATAAACATCAATGAATTAATTATTAGGGTCAAAATAATACACTTAATAAATTGCTATATCACTAAACACCGCCATAGCTGTTTTGTGCGTAATATTTCGCCTGGCGCCAAAGCGTAGATCGTTGGATTTTTTTGTTTTTTTTTCTTTCTGTTTTTCACCGGGTTAAGTGGAAGAACAGCGGATAGATCTGTTTTTCTATCAAGTTGAACTTCGCCCAAGACAATATTACGTTTTAATCAATATTTATTCTGTGTAATTTTGTAATAATGTAATAAAGACCTTCATTATTATTATTATTATTATTAATATACAATCATATAATGCTGTATACTATCTACTTGATGAAATATAATGATTCCAATAATGCAATGAAGTTTATTATGCCATTTATGTAGTAGTACGGTACATGAAATAAAGATTACGCGCCAACTTGACAACTTTGGCCCGCTCTACAAGTCGTAATTTTAGTCGCAAATCAATTTATAATAGATCAAATTGAAGCTATTTTCAACCTCTACAAGTTTGATAATGGCCACTTTTTCGCTAAATAGTAAGAGAAATGCGGCACAAGCCCAGAAGCTCGAAAAAAAATCTCGACCCTTTCACTCTCTCCTTTCGCGTTCGATATCTCGACAAATATCGCTCCTACGCAAAAAAGTAATAGAACATAAATTGTAGAACATTCAAAATTCTTACAAAGATGTCTACATTATTTTTATGTAGTGTTAACAGGAACCGATTTATCACAAAAAAATCAAACGCACTCATTTATCAAGATAGCGGAAATAGCACATAGGAAATTTTGGTCGACAACTTGAAGTTAAGCTTTGCTGGACCTCACCAATACCCCAAAAAAGAAATTTCAAATTTCCCTTCACTTTCAAGCAAAAATGACATAGTGACTGGACTAATAAGACCACTGTAAAAGGAAGTTGTGTGCGTGTATCACACCAGATTTTTTTAAGTAAAGCATGTGCACCAACAATGTGTTATTAAATGCAGCTTGGATGTTCACAAAAAAATACTTAAAAATGAAATTCCCAAAAATCGTTCAGAATTTTTATGACTGTAGCTCCCAAGACTTATAGATGATGCTGTCGCCATTTGCGAAAAAAGCACTTAAGGGGTTAAACTATTGTAATACGATAAATGTTAAACAATTGACTATATGATAGATAAAATTATCAATAAATCATTAAAATTTCTTAATCTAAAGATTGTAGTAGAAAAAGTTATCACCTGACGCAAGTTTTCTGACAAAGTACCCAAAATTTCAGCTTCCTTGTAGTAATTCTTCTCGAACCGGAAATCAAAATATAGAAGAATCCGCTTCCTCATTTTATCGGGCAGTTGCTTATATCGGATGTATTCAAAGAGCTGACGTAGCATGTGTTGGTACTTATTGCTTGCACTAAGATTTTTATTTAGTAATGCCAGGGTTTGGGCTACAACAAATTCGTACTTAAGCTATGCACTCTATTACGACAAAATTAGAAGCAATTTAGTATGCAAGTGGGGTATTTTGCAGACTATTTCCCGAACAAAAGTTAAAAGGGTGTGCTTTACCCGCTAATTTGGCTAATTTGGCAGTGGTTTTGAAAGTTAGCAGGTAGGGAGAGTGAGAATCGTTAATCCTTTCATGAGCGTCAGTAATTAGATGATGAGGCAATTTGAATTAGTGCATATTTGGGATCTGATTGGATAAATCTCAGAAATTTAAAAGATTTGATTTGTTTAAAGTGTGTGAGGGAAATAGTCATAGGAATTCCATTACCGTAAATAAACATTTGCAATACAACACCCAACGTCACGCAAATCATTGAAAATATCATGTCTCCTAGTTTGTCTATCGGCTTGTAACCATAGCCAATGAGAAGTATGTTATAGAGAGCTCTATAGCAGCTTCGTAGCAGACCGATGTACGTAGTGTTTCCTTCAGAGTCCCAGGATGAACTAGCAAGTTCCAATAAATACACTATACTGGTAGCCCACAGCAATGCAATTAAAAACGTTATGAACAACTTAAACGCTTTGAACTTGTATATGCTGTACTCCTTTCTCTAAAAATGCAATAGTAATCTACAAACGTTTGTTTACAAAGAAAAGCTCTTTACATCTCGAAACCTATCAAGGTATTTCATAAATGTAGTAAGCCTCAACAGTTTTAAGTACGTGAGTAGTTTTACAAACCACACGCTTTTCTTCATTCCCAACGCGTTTATGATAATGTCAGCAGGCAACGATGATAATAAGTCAATCATAAAGTAGCCTGTAATATAACGCCTGCAACAGATGGTATGATTTTTGCATCACTTTAAAATAATGAAATCGGCATTTACCTCGCGACTTTTCTACGGCTTAGCACAATCTTTTTAGTGTGTGATTCGTAATAACCCGAAGCAAATGTAACGCCAATGTCGACCAAGCAAATCATATTTAGGATAAACTTCGGCAACCTAATGTAGACTACGTTGACAATAGTTGCATTCTCGATGGGAATAATCATCAACAGTCCAAAAAACACAAACATCATGAAGAATTCCCAGTAAGCTCTGCAAATCAGTAGTAAGATTTTATAAATTTTAGTTTTGATCGCATACCGGCCATCACTAAATGGGTGTATCATATAATAGTAGTACTGGAGATGTCGAGATTCTTCCATTCGAATGGCTGTGGTAGATCTTAAAAATTGTCTGCTGCGTGGATTTTCACAACTAACTGTCAGCATACGTCTAATTCTTCTACGAGTAGCCACACAGAACCCGCTGTCAATGTATCTTACGATTATGTCTTCGGAAGGAGGCATACTGCAGTCATGGCGCACCACCACCTTCACGTCGTCTCCCTCATGCTTTCTAAACATCTTGGAAAAGTACAAATTCAGTATTTGACACCATACAAATAAAAAAGTGCCTTTTGTTTTAGTGATTTTATTCCACACGCTCTACTGTTTATTTACTTATTGTATGATAATCCAACGCGACGCTTTAAACTGAAACTATTGAACTTATTTTCTAAACGTCTATATGGCTTCAGTTCTGAGCTCAATAGTACTTTTATATGCAACATTATTTTTCAGCAACAAACAGAGAAATAAAGTAGGTACATACCCTACCTGCATAACTTTCAACATTTTTTAACTTCCTTCATACATACAAAGAACACTAGGAGACTTTTGCATTCTTCATCTCATGTATTCAGCTTATTATCTGCTCAAAATCGTCTTCCCTTAAGCCAATTCTTCACGTACGTGAAGAAGCCAAATCTTAGAACGCAAGCTCGGGGCTATAAGGGGGTGTTAAGCACATTCAACTGGTCGTTGCTAAATAGACAACACAAGAACTGATTCAATGGGTAAGGGTATCATGGTGTACAAACCATGTGCTGTGCCGTGGCATGAGACCAGGATGTGAAGTACGGTACAACTCTGCGTCTTCAACATTCATCTTGCTAAAAAAAAACACGCCGATCATCCTCGTTTTCATTGACCATCATCGTCAGACTATGACTAAAGCTGTTTCATTTTCGAGCACACACACTTTGGTTCTTTGACTTCATGAGAACGTCGAGCAATAAAATCACGTTTCATTCCCAGTCACAATGTTATTAACGTTGCTAAAGTTCCACTTTCAAACTTCCTCAACAACAACACAGTGCCTCATTTCCTATTCTCAAAGTGAATAGAGGTCCCAGATGGGGCCGATGGAGAAGCGGAGGCCGATCTGGAAACGGAGGCCGATAGAGAAACGGAGGCCGATCTGGAGACGGAGGCCGATGGCGAAACAAAGGCCGACCTGGCGATGGAGGCTATTGGAGAAACGGAGGTCGATCTGAAAACGGAGGCCGATGAAGAAATGGAGGCCGATCTTGAAACGGAGGCCGATGGAGAAACGGAAGCCGAACTGGAAACGGAGGCCGATGGAGAAACGGAGGCCGGTCTGGAAACGGAAGCCGATGGAGAAACGGAGGCCGAACTGGAAACGGAGGCCGATAAAGAAACGGAGGCCGACCTGGAAACGGAGGCCGATGGAGAAACGGAGGCCGATCTGCAAACGGAGGCTGATAGAGAAACGGAGGACGATGGAGAAACGGAGGCCAATCTGGAAACGGAGGCCGATAGAGAAACGGAGGCCGATCAGGAAACGGAGGCCGATGGAGAAACGAAGGCCGATCTGAAAACGGAGGCCGATGAAGAAACGGAGGCCGATCTGGAAACGGAGGCCGATCTGGAAACGGAGGCCGATTGAGAAATGGTGGCCGATCTGGAAACGGAGGCCGATGAAGAAACGGAGGCTGATCTGGAAACGAAAGCCGATTAAGAAACAAAGGCCGATCTGGAAACGGAGGCCGATTAAGAAACAGAGGCCGATCTGGAAACGGAGGCCGATGGAAAAACGGAGGCCGATTTGGAAACCGAGGCCGATCTGGAAACGAAGGCCGATAGAAAAACGGAGGCCGATGGAGAAACGGAGGCCGATCTGCAAACGGAGGCTGATAGAGAAACGGAGGCCGATGGAGAAACGGAGGCCAATCTGGAAACGGAGGCCGATAGAGAAACGGAGGCCGATCAGGAAACGGAGGCCGATGGAGAAACGAAGGCCGATCTGAAAACGGAGGCCGATGGAGAAACGGAGGCCGATCTGGAAACGGAGGCCGATTGAGAAATGGTGGCCGATCTGAAAACGGAGGCCGATGAAGAAACGGAGGCTGATCTGGAAACGAAGGCCGATTAAGAAACAAAGGCCGATCTGGAAACGAAGGCCGATTAAGAAACAGAGGCCGATCTGGAAACGGAGGCCGATGGAAAAACGGAGGCCGATTTGAAAACCGAGGCCGATCTGGAAACGAAGGCCGATAGAAAAACGGAGGCCGATGGAGAAACGGTGGCCGATTTGGAGACGGAGGCCGATGGAGAAACAGAGGCCGATTAAGAAACAGTGGCCGATCTGGAAACGGAGGCCGATGGAGAAACGGAAGCCGATTTGGAAACGGAGGCCGATCTGGAAACGGAGGCCGAGAAAAAAACGGAGGCCGATCTGGAAACGGAGGCCGATGGAGAAACGGAGGCCGATCTGGAAACGGAGGCCGATGGAGAAGCGGAACCCAATCTGGAAACGGAGGCCGATAGAGAAACGGAGGCCGATCTGGAAACGGAGGCCAATGGAGAAACGGAGGCCGATCTGGAGATGGAGGCTGATGGCGAAACAAAGGCCGACCTGGTGATGGAGGCTGTTGGAGAAACGGAGGTCGATCTGAAAACGGAGCCCGATGAAGAAATGGAGGCCAACCTTGAAAAGGAGACCGATGGAGATCTCATGTATTCAGCAGCTTATTATCTGCTCAAAATCGTCTTCCCTTAAGCCAATTCTTCACGTACGTGAAGAAGCCAAATCTTAGAACGCAAGCTCGGGGCTATAAGGGGGTGTTAAGCACATTCAACTGGTCGTTGCTAAATAGACAACACAAGAACTGATTCAATGGGTAACGGTGTCATGGTGTACAAACCATGTGCTGTGCCGTGGCATGAGACCAGGATGTGAAGTACTGTTACGATTGTCACTTGGTTTGTGTTGTTAAGGTGACAATCGAAAACAAATTTTATTTAGTTCATTATATTGGTTCATGAAGCAACACGCGTTTTATTTCAACCTCTATATATGAACACATTTACGTAAGAAATAACGCCCCCAAAGGCCCCATTCTTACAATTGGTGATCCCGAACGTGTGATGAACATCATACCTAGACCTCAAGCGAGTCCTCTCCCACAGCTTCACAACCCCCTCCGCCTCCTCCAGCATACTGCGCTTGTGTCGCGCAGTCCCCTGGAGCTCATCTAAAAAAGCTAAGTGTTATCACAAATTAGAAAATTGACATTGACACCTTGCCATAATTTCGAACAGTGTAAGCAAGCTTGACCCATCCGCTCTCATCGACCAGAACCAAAGCAAACTCGCCCACAGCGCACACCAAGAGCCTATCTCTTCCCGCCGCGCCTGCCGAATCCATCTGTCAAAGCGAAATTGAACCAGTTCGCTGCACACACTATCGTCCGTCTTCGAGCACCAGTGCAGCCACACTATAAGCTAAGTCGTCCTTTTATTTTACAAAAAATGGAGAGTAAGCTGACTTTCCCACCGTTTATGCCTCACGATGTCACTTTATATTTTGTCCTTGTTGACCGTTATTTCACGCAGTTGGGCATAAACGATGAGGCCCAAAGATACAGTTTGCTCTTGCTTAACTTGCCTTCTGATGTGATTCCAAAAGTGAGAGACTTGATAATAACACAACCACAGCGCCAACCGTTTACTAAAGTCAAGGAGCGTATTTAATTTTCTTTCATTTCGTCTCATATTCAAACTAATTCAAACGGTTCAAACAGCGTTTGTAGACACTCCTTTATATAATTTCTAAGCTGTATTAAACACTGCAAGACCATTTAGTATTATTTTGTACATTTTAACTTTCTTTCATTTCGTCTCATATTCAAACTAATTCAAACGGTTCAAACAGCGTTTGTAGATGCTATTAACACTCCTTTATATAATTTATAAGCTGTATTAAACACTGCAAGACCATTTAGTTATTATTGTGTACATTTTAATTTTCTTTCATTTCGTCTCATATTCAAACTAATTCAAACGGTTCAAACAGCGTTTGTAGATGCTATTAACACTCCTTTATATAATTTCAAAGCTGTATTAAACACTGCAAGACCATTTAGTATTATTTTGTACATTTTAATTTTCTTTCATTTCGTCTCATATTCAAACTAATTCAAACGGTTCAAACAGCGTTTGTAGATGCTATTAACACTCCTTTATATAATTTCTAAGCTGTATTAAACACTGCAAGACCATTATTATTATTTTGTACATTTTAACTTTCTTTCATTTCGTTTCATATTCAAACTAATTCAAACGGTTCAAACAGCGTTTGTAGATGCTATTAATACTCCTTTATATAATTTCAAAGCTGTATTAAACACTGCAAGACCATTTAGTATTATTTTGTCATTTTAATTTTCTTTCATTTCGTCTCATATTCAAACTAATTCAAACGGTTCAAACAGCGTTTGTAGATGCTATTAACACTCCTTTATATAATTTCTAAACTGTATTAAACACTGCAAGACCATTTAGTATTATTTTGTACATTTTAACTTTCTTTCATTTCGTCTCATATTCAAACTAATTCAAACTGTTCAAACAGCGTTCGTAGATGCTACTAATATTCCTTAATATACTTTCAAAGCTGTATTAAACACTGCAAGACCATTTAGTATTATTTTGTACATTTTAATTATCTTTCAGTTCGTCTCATATTCAAACTAATTCAAACGGTTCAAACAGCGTTTGTAGATGCTATTAACACTCCTTTATATAATTTCTAAGCTGTATTAAACACTGCAAGACCATTTAGTATTAGTTTGTACATTTTTAATTTTCTTTCATTTCGTCTCATATTCAAACTAATTCAAACGGTTCAAACAGCGTTTGTAGATGCTATTAACACTCCTTTATATAATTTCTAAGCTGTATTAAACACTACAAGACCATTTAGTATTATTTTGTACATTTTAATTTTCTTTTATTTCGTCTCATATTCAAACTAATTCAAACGGTTCAAACAGCGTTTGTAGATGCTATTAACACTCCTTTATATAATTTATAAGCTGTATTAAACACTGCAAGACCATTTAGTATTATTTTGTACATTTTAACTTTCTTTCATTTCGTCTCAGATTCAAACTAATTCAAACGATTCAAACAGCGTTTGTAGATTCTATTAACACTTCTTTATATAATTTCTAAGCTGTATTAAACACTGCAAGACCATTTAGTATTATTTTGTACATTTTAACTTTCTTTCATTTCGTCTCATATTCAAACTAATTCAAACGGTTCAAACAGCGTTTGTAGATGCTATTAACACTCCTTTATATAATTTCAAAGCTGTATTAAACACTGCAAGACCATTTAGTTATTATTGTGTACATTTTAATTTTCTTTCATTTCGTCTCATATTCAAACTAATTCAAACGGTTCAAACAGCGTTTGTAGATGCTATTAACACTAGTTTATATAATTTTTAAGCTGTATTAAACACTGCAAGACCATTTAGTTATTATTGTGTACATTTTAATTTTCTTTCATTTCGTCTCAGATTCAAACTAATTCAAACGGTTCAAACAGCGTTTGTAGATGCTATTAACACTCCTTTATATAATTTCAAAGCTGTATTAAACACTGCAAGACCATTTAGTATTATTTTGTACATTTTAACTTTCTTTCATTTCGTCTCAGATTCAAACTAATTCAAACGGTTCAAACAGCGTTTGTAGATGCTATTAACACTTCTTTATATAATTTCTAAGCTGTATTAAACACTGCAAGACCATTTAGTATTATTTTGTACATTTTAACTTTCTTTCATTTCGTCTCATATTCAAACTAATTCAAACGGTTCAAACAGCGTTTGTAGATGCTATTAATACTCCTTTATATAATTTCAAAGCTGTATTAAACACTGCAAGACCATTTAGTTATTATTGTGTACATTTTAATTTTCTTTCATTTCGTCTCATATTCAAACTAATTCAAACGGTTCAAACAGCGCTTGTAGATGCTATTAACACTCCTTTATATAATTTATAAGCTGTATTAAACACTGCAAGACCATTTAGTTATTATTGTGTACATTTTAATTTTCTTTCATTTCGTCTCATATTCAAACTAATTCAAACGGTTCAAACAGCGTTTGTAGATGCTATTAACACTCCTTTATATAATTTCAAAGCTGTATTAAACACTGCAAGACGATTTAGTATTATTTTGTACATTTTAATTTTATTTCAGTTCGTCTCATATTCAAACTAATTCAAACGGTTCAAACAGCGTTTGTAGATGCTATTAATACTCCTTTATGTAATTTTAAAGCTGTATTAAACACTGCAAGACCATTTAGTATTATTTTGTACATTTTAATTTTCTTTCATTTCGTCTCATATTCAAACTAATTCAAACGGTTCAAGCAGCATTTGTAGATGCTATTAACACTCCTTTATATAATTTATAAGCTGTATTAAACACTGAAAGACCATTTAGTTATAATTGTGTACATTTTAATTTTCTTTCATTTCGTCTCATATTCAAACTAATTCAAACGGTTCAGACATCGTTTGTAGATGCTATTAACACTCCTTTATATAATTTCAAAGCTGTATTAAACACTGCAGGACCATTTAGTATTATTTTGTACATTTTAATTTTCTTTCATTTCGTCTCATATTCAAACTAATTCAAACGGTTCAAACAGCGTTTGTAGATGCTATTAACACTCCTTTATATAATTTCAAAGCTGTATTAAACACTGCAAGACCATTTAGTATTATTTTGTACATTTTAATTTTCTTTCATTTCGTCTCATATTCAAACTAATTCAAACGGTTCAAACAGCGTTTGTAGATGCTATTAACACTCCTTTATATAATTTCTAAGCTGTATTAAACACTGCAAGACCATTTAGTATTATTTTGTACATTTTAACTTTCTTTCATTTCGTCTCATATTCAAACTAATTCAAACGGTTCAAACAGCGTTTGTAGATGCTATTAACACTCCTTTATATAATTTCTAAGCTGTATTAAACACTGCAAGACTATTTAGTATTATTTTGTACATTTTAATTTTCTTTCATTTCGTCTCATATTCAAACTAATTCAAACGGTTCAAACAGCGTTTGTAGATGCTATTAACACTCCTTTATATAATTTCTAAGCTGTATTAAACACTGCAAGACCATTTAGTATTGTTTTGTACATTTTAACTTTCTTTCATTACGTCTCATATTCAAACTAATTCAAACGGTTCAAACACCGTTTGTAGATGCTATTAACACTCCTTTATATAATTTCTAAGCTGTATTAAACACTGCAAGACCATTTAGTATTATTTTGTACATTTGAACTTTCTTTCATTTCGTCTCATATTCAAACTAATTCAAACGGTTCGAACAGCGTTTGTAGATGCTATTAATACTCCTTTATATAATTTCAAAGCTGTATTAAACACTGCAAGACCATTTAGTATTATTTTGTACATTTTAATTTTCTTTCATTTTGTCTCATATTCAAACTAATTCAAACGGTTCAAACAGCGTTTGTAGATTCTATTAACACTCCTTTATATAATTTCAAAGCTGTATTAAACACTGCAAGACCATTTAGTATTATTTTGTAAATTTTAACTTTCTTTCATTTTGTCTCATATTCAAACTAATTCAAACGGTTCAAACAGCGTTTGTAGATGCTATTAACACTCCTTTATATAATTTCTAAGCTGTATTAAACACTGCAAGACCATTTAGTATTATTTTGTACATTTTAATTTTCCTTCATTTCGTCTCGTATTCAAACTAATTCAAACGGTTCAAACAGCGTTTGTAGATGCTATTAACACTCCTTTATATAATTTATAAGCTGTATTAAACACTGCAAGACCATTTAGTATTATTTTGTACATTTTAACTTTCTTTCATTTCGTCTCATATTCAAACTAATTCAAACGGTTCAAACAGCGTTTGTAGATGCTATTAACACTCCTTTATATAATTTATAAGCTGTATTAAACACTGCAAGACCATTTAGTTATTATTGTGTACATTTTAATTTTCTTTCATTTCGTCTCATATTCAAACTAATTCAAACGGTTCAAACAGCGTTTGTAGATGCTATTAACACTCCTTTATATAATTTCAAAGCTGTATTAAACACTGCAAGACCATTTAGTATTATTTTGTACATTTTAATTTTCTTTCATTTCGTCTCATATTCAAACTAATTCAAACGGTTCAAACAGCGTTTGTAGATGCTATTAACACTCCTTTATATAATTTCTAAGCTGTATTAAATACTGCAAGACTATTTAGTATTATTTTGTTCATTTTAACTTTCTTTCATTTCGTCTCGTATTCAAACTAATTCAAACGGTTCAAACAGCGTTTGTAGATGCTATTAACACTCCTTTATATAATTTCTAAGCTGTATTAAACACTGCAAGACCATTTAGTATTATTTTGTACATTTTAACTTTCTTTCATTTCGTCTCATATTCAAACTAATTCAAACGGTTCAAACAGCGCTTGTAGATGCTATTAACACTACTTTATATAATTTATAAGCTGTATTAAACACTGCAAGACCATTTAGTTATTATTGTGTACATTTTAATTTTCTTTCATTTCGTCTCATATTCAAACTAATTCAAACGGTTCAAACAGCGTTTGTAGATGCTATTAACACTCCTTTATATAATTTCTAAGCTGTATTAAACACTGCAAGACCATTTAGTATTATTTTGTACATTTTAATTTTCTTTCATTTCGTCTCATATTCAAACCAATTCAAACGGTTCAAACAGCGTTTGTAGATGCTATTAACACTCCTTTATATAATTTCTAAGCTGTATTAAACACTGCAAGACCATTTAGTATTATTTTGTACATTTTAACTTTCTTTCATTTCGTCTCATATTCAAACTATTTCAAACGGTTCAAACAGCGTTTGTAGATGCTATTAACACTCCTTTATATAATTTCTAAGCTGTATTAAACACTGCAAGACCATTTAGTATTATTTTGTACATTTTAACTTTCTTTCATTTCGTCTCATATTGAAACTAATTCAAACGGTTCAAACAGCGTTTGTAGATGCTATTAACACTCCTTTATATAATTTCTAAGCTGTATTAAACACTGCAAGACTATTTAGTATTATTTTGTACATTTTAATTTTCTTTCATTTCGTCTCATATTCAAACTAATTCAAACGGTTCAAACAGCGTTTGTAGATGCTATTAACACTCCTTTATATAATTTCTAAGCTGTATTAAACACTGCAAGACCATTTAGTATTATTTTGTAAATTTTAACTTTCTTTCATTTTGTCTCATATTCAAACTAATTCAAACGGTTCAAACAGCGTTTGTAGATGCTATTAACACTCCTTTATATAATTTCTAAGCTGTATTAAACACTGCAAGACCATTTAGTATTATTTTGTACATTTTAATTATCCTTCATTTCGTCTCGTATTCAAACGAATTCAAACGGTTCAAACAGCGTTTGTAGATGCTATTAACACTCCTTTATATAATTTATAAGCTGTATTAAACACTGCAAGACCATTTAGTATTATTTTGTAAATTTTAACTTTCTTTCATTTCGTCACATATTCAAACTAATTCAAACGGTTCAAACAGCGTTTGTAGATGCTATTAACACTCCTTTATATAATTTCTAAGCTGTATTAAACACTGCAAGACTATTTAGTATTATTTTGTACATTTTAATTTTCTTTCATTTCGTCTCATATTCAAACTAATTCAAACGGTTCAAACAGCGTTTGTAGATGCTATTAACACTCCTTTATATAATTTCTAAGCTGTATTAAACACTGCAAGACCATTTAGTATTGTTTTGTACATTTTAACTTTCTTTCATTACGTCTCATATTCAAACTAATTCAAACGGTTCAAACACCGTTTGTAGATGCTATTAACACTCCTTTATATAATTTCTAAGCTGTATTAAACACTGCAAGACCATTTAGTATTATTTTGTACATTTGAACTTTCTTTCATTTCGTCTCATATTCAAACTAATTCAAACGGTTCGAACAGCGTTTGTAGATGCTATTAATACTCCTTTATATAATTTCAAAGCTGTATTAAACACTGCAAGACCATTTAGTATTATTTTGTACATTTTGATTTTCTTTCATTTTGTCTCATATTCAAACTAATTCAAACGGTTGAAACAGCGTTTGTAGATGCTATTAACACTCCTTTATATAATTTCAAAGCTGTATTAAACACTGCAAGACCATTTAGTATTATTTTGTAAATTTTAACTTTCTTTCATTTTGTCTCATATTCAAACTAATTCAAACGGTTCAAACAGCGTTTGTAGATGCTATTAACACTCCTTTATATAATTTCTAAGCTGTATTAAACACTGCAAGACCATTTAGTATTATTTTGTACATTTTAATTTTCCTTCATTTCGTCTCGTATTCAAACTAATTCAAACGGTTCAAACAGCGTTTGTAGATGCTATTAACACTCCTTTATATAATTTATAAGCTGTATTAAACACTGCAAGACCATTTAGTATTATTTTGTACATTTTAACTTTCTTTCATTTCGTCTCATATTCAAACTAATTCAAACGGTTCAAACAGCGTTTGTAGATGCTATTAACACTCCTTTATATAATTTATAAGCTGTATTAAACACTGCAAGACCATTTAGTTATTATTGTGTACATTTTAATTTTCTTTCATTTCGTCTCATATTCAAACTAATTCAAACGGTTCAAACAGCGTTTGTAGATGCTATTAACACTCCTTTATATAATTTCAAAGCTGTATTAAACACTGCAAGACCATTTAGTATTATTTTGTACATTTTAATTTTCTTTCATTTCGTCTCATATTCAAACTAATTCAAACGGTTCAAACAGCGTTTGTAGATGCTATTAACACTCCTTTATATAATTTCTAAGCTGTATTAAACACTGCAAGACTATTTAGTATTATTTTGTTCATTTTAACTTTCTTTCATTTCGTCTCGTATTCAAACTAATTCAAACGGTTCAAACAGCGTTTGTAGATGCTATTAACACTCCTTTATATAATTTCTAATCTGTATTAAACACTGCAAGACCATTTAGTATTATTTTGTACATTTTAACTTTCTTTCATTTCGTCTCATATTCAAACTAATTCAAACGGTTCAAACAGCGCTTGTAGATGCTATTAACACTCCTTTATATAATTTCAAAGCTGTATTAAACACTGCAAGACCATTTAGTATTATTTTGTACATTTTAATTTTCTTTCATTTCGTCTCATATTCAAACTAATTCAAACGGTTCAAACAGCGTTTGTAGATGCTATTAACACTCCTTTATATAATTTCTAAGCTGTATTAAACACTGCAAGACCATTTAGTATTATTTTGTACATTTTAACTTTCTTTCATTTCGTCTCATATTCAAACTATTTCAAACGGTTCAAACAGCGTTTGTAGATGCTATTAACACTCCTTTATATAATTTCTAAGCTGTATTAAACACTGCAAGACCATTTAGTATTATTTTGTACATTTTAACTTTCTTTCATTTCGTCTCATATTGAAACTAATTCAAACGGTTCAAACAGCGTTTGTAGATGCTATTAACACTCCTTTATATAATTTCTAAGCTGTATTAAACACTGCAAGACTATTTAGTATTATTTTGTACATTTTAATTTTCTTTCATTTCGTCTCATATTCAAACTAATTCAAACGGTTCAAACAGCGTTTGTAGATGCTATTAACACTCCTTTATATAATTTCTAAGCTGTATTAAACACTGCAAGACCATTTAGTATTGTTTTGTACATTTTAACTTTCTTTCATTACGTCTCATATTCAAACTAATTCAAACGGTTCAAACACCGTTTGTAGATGCTATTAACACTCCTTTATATAATTTCTAAGCTGTATTAAACACTGCAAGACCATTTAGTATTATTTTGTACATTTGAACTTTCTTTCATTTCGTCTCATATTCAAACTAATTCAAACGGTTCGAACAGCGTTTGTAGATGCTATTAATACTCCTTTATATAATTTCAAAGCTGTATTAAACACTGCAAGACCATTTAGTATTATTTTGTACATTTTAATTTTCTTTCATTTTGTCTCATATTCAAACTAATTCAAACGGTTCAAACAGCGTTTGTAGATGCTATTAACACTCCTTTATATAATTTCAAAGCTGTATTAAACACTGCAAGACCATTTAGTATTATTTTGTAAATTTTAACTTTCTTTCATTTTGTCTCATATTCAAACTAATTCAAACGGTTCAAACAGCGTTTGTAGATGCTATTAACACTCCTTTATATAATTTCTAAGCTGTATTAAACACTGCAAGACCATTTAGTATTATTTTGTACATTTTAATTTTCCTTCATTTCGTCTCGTATTCAAACTAATTCAAACGGTTCAAACAGCGTTTGTAGATGCTATTAACACTCCTTTATATAATTTATAAGCTGTATTAAACACTGCAAGACCATTTAGTATTATTTTGTACATTTTAACTTTCTTTCATTTCGTCACATATTCAAACTAATTCAAACGGTTCAAACAGCGTTTGTAGATGCTATTAACACTCCTTTATATAATTTATAAGCTGTATTAAACACTGCAAGACCATTTAGTTATTATTGTGTACATTTTAATTTTCTTTCATTTCGTCGCATATTCAAACTAATTCAAACGGTTCAAACAGCGTTTGTAGATGCTATTAACACTCCTTTATATAATTTCAAAGCTGTATTAAACACTGCAAGACCATTTAGTATTATTTTGTACATTTTAATTTTCTTTCATTTCGTCTCATATTCAAACTAATTCAAACGGTTCAAACAGCGTTTGTAGATGCTATTAACACTCCTTTATATAATTTCTAAGCTGTATTAAACACTGCAAGACCATTTAGTATTATTTTGTTCATTTTAATTTTCTTTCATTTCGTCTCATATTCAAACTAATTCAAACGGTTCAAACAGCGTTTGTAGATGCTATTAACACTCCTTTATATAATTTCAAAGCTGTATTAAACACTGCAAGACCATTTAGTATTATTTTGTACATTTTAATTTTCTTTCATTTCGTCTCATATTCAAACTAATTCAAACGGTTCAAACAGCGTTTGTAGATGCTATTAACACTCCTTTATATAATTTCTAAGCTGTATTTAACACTGCAAGACCATTTAGTATTATTTTGTACATTTTAATTTTCTTTCATTTCGTCTCATATTCAAACTAATTCAAAAGGTTCAAACAGCGTTTGTAGATGCTATTAATACTCCTTTATATAATTTATAAGCTGTATTAAACACTGCAAGACCATTTAGTTATTATTGTGTACATTTTAATGTTCTTTCATTTCGTCTCATATTCAAACTAATTCAAACTGTTCAAACAGCGTTTGTAGATGCTATTAACACTCCTTTATATAATTTCTAAGCTGTATTGAACACTGCAAGACCATTTAGTTATTATTGTGCACATTTTAATTTTCTTTCATTTCGTCTCATATTCAAACTAATTCAAACGGTTCAAACAGCGTTTGTAGATGCTATTAACACTCCTTTATATAATTTCTAAGCTGTATTAAACACTGCAAGACCATTTAGTTATTATTGTGTACATTTTAATTTTCTTTCATTTCGTCTCATATTCAAACTAATTCAAACGGTTCAAACAGCGTTTGTAGATGCTATTAACACTCCTTTATATAATTTCAAAGCTGTATTAAACACTGCCAGACCATTTAGTATTATTTTGTACATTTTAATTTTCTTTCATTTCGTCTCATATTCAAACTAATTCAAACGGTTCAAACAGCGTTTGTAGATGCTATTAACACTCCTTTATATAATTTCTAAGCTGTATTAAACACTGCAAGACCATTTAGTATTATTTTGTACATTTTAACTTTCTTTCATTTCGTCTCATATTCAAACTAATTCAAACGGTTCAAACAGCGTTTGTAGATGCTATTAACACTCCTTTATATAATTTCTAAGCTGTATTCAACACTGCAAGACCGTTTAGTATTATTTTGTACATTTTAACTTTCTTTCATTTCGTCTCATATTCAAACTAATTCAAACGGTTCAGACAGCGTTTGTAGATGCTATTAATACTCCTTTATGTAATTTCAAAGCTGTATTAAACACTGCAAGACCATTTAGTATTATTTTGTCATTTTAATTTTCTTTCATTTCGTTTCTTATTCAAACTAATTCAAACGGTTCAAACAGCGTTTGTAGATGCTATTAACACTCCTTTATATAATTTCTAAACTGTATTAAACACTGCAAGACCATTTAGTATTATATTGTACATTTTAACTTTCTTTGATTTCGTCTCATATTCAAACTAATTCAAACGGTTCAAACAGCGTTTGTAGATGCTATTAACACTCCTTTATATAATTTCAAAGCTGTATTAAACACTGCAAGACCATTTAGTATTATTTTGTACATTTTAACTTTCTTTCATTTCGTCTCATATTCAAACTAATTCAAACGGTTCAAACAGCGTTTGTAGATGCTATTAACACTCCTTTATATAATTTATAAGCTGTATTAAACACTGCAAGACCATTTAGTTATTATTGTGTACATTTTAATTTTCTTTCATTTCGTCTCATATTCAAACTAATTCAAACGGTTCAAACAGCGTTTGTAGATGCTATTAACACTCCTTTATATAATTTCAAAGCTGTATTAAACACTGCAAGACCATTTAGTATTATTTTGTACATTTTAATTTTCTTTCATTTCGTCTCATATTCAAACTAATTCAAACGGTCAAACAGCGTTTGTAGATGCTATTAACACTCCTTTATATAATTTCTAAGCTGTATTAAACACTGCAAGACCATTTAGTATTATTTTGTACATTTTAACTTTCTTTCATTTCGTCTCATATTCAAACTAATTCAAACTGTTCAAACAGCGTTTGTAGATGCTATTAACACTCCTTTATATAATTTATAAGCTGTATTAAACACTGCAAGACCATTTAGTTATTATTGTGTACATTTTAATTTTCTTTCATTTCGTCTCATATTCAAACTAATTCAAACGGTTCAAGCAGCGTTTGTAGATGCTATTAACACTCCTTTATATAATTTCTAAGCTGTATTAAACACTGCAAGACCATTTAGTATTATTTTGTACATTTTAACTTTCTTTCATTTCGTCTCATATTCAAACTAATTCAAACTGTTCAAACAGCGTTTGTAGATGCTATTAACACTCCTTTATATAATTTCTAAGCTGTATTAAACACTGCAAGACCATTATTAGTACATTTTAACTTTCTTTCATTTCGTCTCATATTCAAACTAATTCAAACGGTTCAAACAGCGTTTGTAGATGCTATTAACACTCCTTTATATAATTTCTAAGCTGTATTAAACACTGCAAGACCATTTAGTTATTATTGTGTACATTTTAATTTTCTTTCATTTCGTCTCATATTCAAACTAATTCAAACGGTTCAAACAGCGTTTGTAGATGCTATTAATACTCCTTTATATAATTTCAAAGCTGTATTAAACACTGCAAGACCATTTAGTATTATTTTGTCATTTTAATTTTCTTTCATTTCGTCTCATATTCAAACTAATTCAAACGGTTCAAACAGCGTTTGTAGATGCTATTAACACTCCTTTATATAATTTCTAAACTGTATTAAACACTGCAAGACCATTTAGTATTATTTTGTACATTTTAACTTTCTTTCATTTCGTCTCATATTCAAACTAATTCAAACTGTTCAAACAGCGTTTGTAGATGCTATTAATATTCCTTAATATACTTTCAAAGCTGTATTAAACACTGCAAGACCATTTAGTATTATTTTGTACATTTTAATTATCTTTCAGTTCGTCTCATATTCAAACTAATTCAAACGGTTCAAACAGCGTTTGTAGATGCTATTAACACTCCTTTATATAATTTCTAAGCTGTATTAAACACTGCAAGACCATTTAGTATTAGTTTGTACATTTTTAATTTTCTTTCATTTCGTCTCATATTTAAACTAATTCAAACGGTTCAAACAGCGTTTGTAGATGCTATTAACACTCCTTTATATAATTTCAAAGCTGTATTAAACACTGCAAGACCATTTAGTATTATTTTGTACATTTTAACTTTCTTTCATTTCGTCTCAGATTAAAACTAATTCAAACGATTCAAACAGCGTTTGTAGATTCTATTAACACTTCTTTATATAATTTCTAAGCTGTATTAAACACTGCAAGACCATTTAGTTATTATTGTGTACATTTTAATGTTCTTTCATTTCGTCTCATATTCAAACTAATTCAAACTGTTCAAACAGCGTTTGTAGATGCTATTAACACTCCTTTATATAATTTATAAGCTGTATTAAACACTGCAAGACCATTTAGTTATTATTGTGCACATTTTAATTTTCTTTCATTTCGTCTCATATTCAAACTAATTCAAACGGTTTCAACAGCGTTTGTAGATGCTATTAACACTCCTTTATATAATTTCTAAGCTGTATTAAACACTGCAAGACTATTTAGTTATTATTGTGTACATTTTAATTTTCTTTCATTTCGTCTCATATTCAAACTAATTCAAACGGTTCAAACAGCGTTTGTAGATGCTATTAACACTCCTTTATATAATTTCAAAGCTGTATTAAACACTGCAAGACCATTTAGTATTATTTTGTACATTTTAATTTTCTTTCATTTCGTCTCATTTTCAAACTAATTCAAACGGTTCAAACAGCGTTTGTAGATGCTATTAACACTCCTTTATATAATTTCTAAGCTGTATTAAACACTGCAAGACCATTTAGTATTGTTTTGTACATTTTAACTTTCTTTCATTTCGTCTCATATTCAAACTAATTCAAACGGTTCAAACAGCGTTTGTAGATGCTATTAACACTCCTTTATATAATTTCTAAGCTGTATTCAACACTGCAAGACCATTTAGTATTATTTTGTACATTTTAACTTTCTTTCATTTCGTCTCATATTCAAACTAATTCAAACGGTTCAGACAGCGTTTGTAGATGCTATTAATACTCCTTTATGTAATTTCAAAGCTGTATTAAACACTGCAAGACCATTTAGTATTATTTTGTACATTTTAACTTTCTTTCATTTCGTCTCATATTCAAACTAATTCAAACGGTTCAAACAGCGTTTGTAGATGCTATTAACACTCCTTTATATAATTTATAAGCTGTATTAAACACTGCAAGACCATTTAGTTATTATTGTGTACATTTTAATTTTCTTTCATTTCGTCTCATATTCAAACTAATTCAAACGGTTCAAACAGCGTTTGTAGATGCTATTAACAATCCTTTATATAATTTCAAAGCTGTATTAAACACTGCAAGACCATTTAGTATTATTTTGTACATTTTAATTTTCTTTCATTTCGTCTCATATTCAAACTAATTCAAACGGTTCAAACAGCGTTTGTAGATGCTATTAACACTCCTTTATATAATTTCTAAGCTGTATTAAACACTGCAAGACCATTTAGTATTATTTTGTACATTTTAACTTTTTTTCATTTCGTCTCATATTCAAACTAATTTAAACTGTTCAAACAGCGTTTGTAGATGCTATTAACACTCCTTTATATAATTTCTAAGCTGTATTAAACACTGCAAGACCATTATTATTATTTTGTACATTTTAACTTTCTTTCATTTCGTCTCATATTCAAACTAATTCAAACGGTTCAAACAGCGTTTGTAGATGCTATTAACACTCCTTTATATAATTTCTAAACTGTATTAAACACTGCAAGACCATTTAGTATTATTTTGTACATTTTAACTTTCTTTCATTTCGTCTCATATTCAAACTAATTCAAACGGTTCAAACAGCGTTTGTAGATGCTATTAATATTCCTTAATATACTTTCAAAGCTGTATTAAACACTGCAAGACCATTTAGTATTATTTTGTACATTTTAATTATCTTTCAGTTCGTCTCATATTCAAACTAATTCAAACGGTTCAAACAGCGTTTGTAGATGCTATTAACACTCCTTTATATAATTTCTAAGCTGTATTAAACACTGCAAGACCATTTAGTATTAGTTTGTACATTTTTAATTTTCTTTCATTTCGTCTCATATTTAAACTAATTCAAACGGTTCAAACAGCGTTTGTAGATGCTATTAACACTCCTTTATATAATTTCTAAGCTGTATTAAACACTACAAGACCATTTAGTATTATTTTGTACATTTTAATTTTCTTTTATTTCGTCTCATATTCAAACTAATTCAAACGGTTCAAACAGCGTTTGTAGATGCTATTAACACTCCTTTATATAATTTCAAAGCTGTATTAAACACTGCAAGACCATTTAGTATTATTTTGTACATTTTAACTTTCTTTCATTTCGTCTCAGATTCAAACTAATTCAAACGATTCAAACAGCGTTTGTAGATTCTATTAACACTTCTTTATATAATTTCTAAGCTGTATTAAACACTGCAAGACCATTTAGTATTATTTTGTACATTTTAACTTTCTTTCATTTCGTCTCATATTCAAACTAATTCAAACGGTTCAAACAGCGTTTGTAGATGCTATTAACACTCCTTTATATAATTTCAAAGCTGTATTAAACACTGGAAGACCATTTAGTTATTATTGTGTACATTTTAATTTTCTTTCATTTCGTCTCAGATTCAAACTAATTCAAACGGTTCAAACAGCGTTTGTAGATGCTATTAACACTCCTTTATATAATTTCAAAGCTGTATTAAACACTGCAAGACCATTTAGTATTATTTTGTACATTTTAACTTTCTTTCATTTCGTCTCAGATTCAAACTAATTCAAACGGTTCAAACAGCGTTTGTAGATGCTATTAACACTTCGTTATAGAATTTCTAAGCTGTATTAAACACTGCAAGACCATTTAGTATTATTTTGTACATTTTAACTTTCTTTCATTTCGTCTCATATTCAAACTAATTCAAACGGTTCAAACAGCGTTTGTAGATGCTATTAATACTCCTTTATATAATTTCAAAGCTGTATTAAACACTGCAAGACCATTTAGTTATTATTGTGTACATTTTAATTTTCTTTCATTTCGTCTCATATTCAAACTAATTCAAAAGGTTCAAACAGCGCTTGTAGATGCTATTAACACTCCTTTATATAATTTATAAGCTGTATTAAACACTGCAAGACCATTTAGTTATTATTGTGTACATTTTAATTTTCTTTCATTTCGTCTCATATTCAAACTAATTCAAACGGTTCAAACAGCGTTTGTAGATGCTATTAATACTCCTTTATATAATTTCAAAGCTGTATTAAGCACTGCAAGACCATTTAGTTATTATTGTGTACATTTTAATTTTCTTTCATTTCGTCTCATATTCAAACTAATTCAAAAGGTTCAAACAGCGTTTGTAGATGCTATTAATACTCCTTTATATAATTTCAAAGCTGTATTAAACACTGCAAGACCATTTAGTTATTATTGTGTACATTTTAATTTTCTTTCATTTCGTCTCATATTCAAACTAATTCAAACGGTTCAAACAGCGTTTGTAGATGCTATTAACACTCCTTTATATAATTTCAAAGCTGTATTAAACACTGCAAGACCATTTAGTATTATTTTGTACATTTTAATTTTATTTCAGTTCGTCTCATATTCAAACTAATTCAAACGGTTCAAACAGCGTTTGTAGATGCTATTAATACTCCTTTATGTAATTTTAAAGCTGTATTAAACACTGCAAGACCATTTAGTATTATTTTGTACATTTTAATTTTCTTTCATTTCGTCTCATATTCAAACTAATTCAAACGGTTCAAGCAGCATTTGTAGATGCTATTAACACTCCTTTATATAATTTATAAGCTGTATTAAACACTGAAAGACCATTTAGTTATAATTGTGTACATTTTAATTTTCTTTCATTTCGTCTCATATTCAAACTAATTCAAACGGTTCAGACATCGTTTGTAGATGCTATTAACACTCCTTTATATAATTTCAAAGCTGTATTAAACACTGCAGGACCATTTAGTATTATTTTGTACATTTTAATTTTCTTTCATTTCGTCTCATATTCAAACTAATTCAAACGGTTCAAACAGCGTTTGTAGATGCTATTAACACTCCTTTATATAATTTCTAAGCTGTATTAAACACTGCAAGACCATTTAGTATTATTTTGTACATTTTAATTTTCTTTCATTTCGTCTCATATTCAAACTAATTCAAACGGTCCAAACAGCGTTTGTAGATGCTATTAACACTCCTTTATATAATTTATAAGCTGTATTAAACACTGCAGGACCATTTAGTATTATTTTGTACATTTTAATTTTCTTTCATTTCGTCTCATATTCAAACTAATTCAAACGGTTCAAACAGCGTTTGTAGATGCTATTAACACTCCTTTATATAATTTATAAGCTGTATTAAACACTGCAAGACCATTTAGTTATTATTGTGTACATTTTAATTTTCTTTCATTTCGTCTCATATTCAAACTAATTCAAAAGGTTCAAACAGCGTTTGTAGATGCTATTAATACTCCTTTATATAATTTATAAGCTGTATTAAACACTGAAAGACCATTTAGTTATAATTGTGTACATTTTAATTTTCTTTCATTTCGTCTCATATTCAAACTAATTCAAACGGTTCAGACATCGTTTGTAGATGCTATTAACACTCCTTTATATAATTTCAAAGCTGTATTAAACACTGCAGGACCATTTAGTATTATTTTGTACATTTTAATTTTCTTTCATTTCGTCTCATATTCAAACTAATTCAAACGGTTCAAACAGCGTTTGTAGATGCTATTAACACTCCTTTATATAATTTCTAAGCTGTATTAAACACTGCAAGACCATTTAGTATTATTTTGTACATTTTAATTTTCTTTCATTTCGTCTCATATTCAAACTAATTCAAACGGTTCAAACAGCGTTTGTAGATGCTATTAACACTCCTTTATATAATTTATAAGCTGTATTAAACACTGCAGGACCATTTAGTATTATTTTGTACATTTTAACTTTCTTTCATTTCGTCTCAGATTCAAACTAATTCAAACGGTTCAAGCAGCATTTGTAGATGCTATTAACACTCCTTTATATAATTTATAAGCTGTATTAAACACTGAAAGACCATTTAGTTATAATTGTGTACATTTTAATTTTCTTTCATTTCGTCTCATATTCAAACTAATTCAAACGGTTCAGACATCGTTTGTAGATGCTATTAACACTCCTTTATATAATTTCAAAGCTGTATTAAACACTGCAGGACCATTTATTATTATTTTGTACATTTTAATTTTCTTTCATTTCGTCTCATATTCAAACTAATTCAAACGGTTCAAACAGCGTTTGTAGATGCTATTAACACTCCTTTATATAATTTCTAAGCTGTATTAAACACTGCAAGACCATTTAGTATTATTTTGTACATTTTAATTTTCTTTCATTTCGTCTCATATTCAAACTAATTCAAACGGTTCAAACAGCGTTTGTAGATGCTATTAACACTCCTTTATATAATTTATAAGCTGTATTAAACACTGCAGGACCATTTAGTATTATTTTGTACATTTTAATTTTCTTTCATTTCGTCTCATATTCAAACTAATTCAAACGGTTCAAACAGCGTTTGTAGATGCTATTAACACTCCTTTATATAATTTATAAGCTGTATTAAACACTGCAAGACCATTTAGTTATAATTGTGTACATTTTAATTTTCTTTCATTTTGTCTCATATTCAAACTAATTCAAACGGTTCAGACATCGTTTGTAGATGCTATTAACACTCCTTTATATAATTTCAAAGCTGTATTAAACACTGCAGGACCATTTAGTATTATTTTGTACATTTTAATTTTCTTTCATTTCGTCTCATATTCAAACTAATTCAAACGGTTCAAACAGCGTTTGTAGATGCTATTAACACTCCTTTATATAATTTCTAAGCTGTATTAAACACTGCAAGACCATTTAGTATTATTTTGTACATTTTAATTTTCTTTCATTTCGTCTCATATTCAAACTAATTCAAACGGTTCAAACAGCGTTTGTAGATGCTATTAACACTCCTTTATATAATTTATAAGCTGTATTAAACACTGCAGGACCATTTAGTATTATTTTGTACATTTTAATTTTCTTTCATTTCGTCTCATATTCAAACTAATTCAAACGGTTCAAACAGCGTTTGTAGATGCTATTAACACTCCTTTATATAATTTCAAAGCTGTATTAAACACTGCAGGACCATTTAGTATTATTTTGTACATTTTAATTTTCTTTCATTTCGTCTCATATTCAAACTAATTCAAACGGTTCAAACAGCGTTTGTAGATGCTATTAACACTCCTTTATATAATTTATAAGCTGTATTAAACACTGCAAGACCATTTAGTTATTATTGTGTACATTTTAATTTTCTTTCATTTCGTCTCATATTCAAACTAATTCAAAAGGTTCAAACAGCGTTTGTAGATGCTATTAATACTCCTTTATATAATTTCAAAGCTGTATTAAACACTGCAAGACCATTTAGTTATTATTGTGTACATTTTAATTTTCTTTCATTTCGTCTCATATTCAAACTAATTCAAACGGTTCAAACAGCGTTTGTAGATGCTATTAACACTCCTTTATATAATTTCAAAGCTGTATTAAACACTGCAAGACCATTTAGTATTATTTTGTACATTTTAATTTTATTTCAGTTCGTCTCATATTCAAACTAATTCAAACGGTTCAAACAGCGTTTGTAGATGCTATTAATACTCCTTTATATAATTTTAAAGCTGTATTAAACACTGCAAGACCATTTAGTATTATTTTGTACATTTTAATTTTCTTTCATTTCGTCTCATATTCAAACTAATTCAAACGGTTCAAGCAGCATTTGTAGATGCTATTAACACTCCTTTATATAATTTATAAGCTGTATTAAACACTGAAAGACCATTTAGTTATAATTGTGTACATTTTAATTTTCTTTCATTTCGTCTCATATTCAAACTAATTCAAACGGTTCAGACATCGTTTGTAGATGCTATTAACACTCCTTTATATAATTTCAAAGCTGTATTAAACACTGCAGGACCATTTAGTATTATTTTGTACATTTTAATTTTCTTTCATTTCGTCTCATATTCAAACTAATTCAAACGGTTCAAACAGCGTTTGTAGATGCTATTAACACTCCTTTATATAATTTCTAAGCTGTATTAAACACTGCAAGACCATTTAGTATTATTTTGTACATTTTAACTTTCTTTCATTTCGTCTCATATTCAAACTAATTCAAACGGTTCAAACAGCGTTTGTAGATGCTATTAACACTCCTTTATATAATTTCTAAGCTGTATTAAACACTGCAAGACTATTTAGTATTATTTTGTACATTTTAACTTTCTTTCATTTCGTCTCATATTCAAACTAATTCAAACGGTTCAGACATCGTTTGTAGATGCTATTAACACTCCTTTATATAATTTCAAAGCTGTATTAAACACTGCAGGACCATTTAGTATTATTTTGTACATTTTAATTTTCTTTCATTTCGTCTCATATTCAAACTAATTCAAACGGTTCAAACAGCGTTTGTAGATGCTATTAATACTCCTTTATATAATTTCTAAGCTGTATTAAACACTGCAAGACCATTTAGTTATTATTGTGTACATTTTAATTTTCTTTCATTTCGTTTCATATTCAAACTAATTCAAACGGTTCAGACATCGTTTGTAGATGCTATTAACACTCCTTTATATAATTTCAAAGCTGTATTAAACACTGCAGGACCATTTAGTATTATTTTGTACATTTTAATTTTCTTTCATTTCGTCTCATATTCAAACTAATTCAAACGGTTCAAACAGCGTTTGTAGATGCTATTAACACTCCTTTATATAATTTCTAAGCTGTATTAAACACTGCAAGACCATTTAGTTATTATTGAGTACATTTTAATTTTCTTTCATTTCGTCTCATATTCAAACTAATTCAAACGGTTCAAACAGCGTTTGTAGATGCTATTAACACTCCTTTATATAATTTCTAAGCTGTATTAAACACTGCAAGACTATTTAGTATTATTTTGTACATTTTAACTTTCTTTCATTTCGTCTCATATTCAAACTAATTCAAACGGTTCAAACAGCGTTTGTAGATGCTATTAACACTCCTTTATATAATTTCTAAGCTGTATTAAACACTGCAAGACTATTTAGTATTATTTTGTACATTTTAACTTTCTTTCATTTCGTCTCATATTCAATCTAATTCAAACGGTTCAAACAGCGTTTGTAGATGCTATTAACACTCCTTTATATAATTTCTAAGCTGTATTAAACACTGCAAGACTATTTAGTATTATTTTGTACATTTTAACTTTCTTTCATTTCGTCTCATATTCAAACTAATTCAAACGGTTCAAACAGCGTTTGTAGATGCTATTAATACTCCTTTATATAATTTCTAAGCTGTATTAAACACTGCAAGACTATTTAGTATTATTTTGTACATTTTAACTTTCTTTCATTTCGTCTCATATTCAAACTAATTCAAACGGTTCAAACAGCGTTTGTAGATGCTATTAACACTCCTTTATATAATTTCTAAGCTGTATTAAACACTGCAAGACCATTTAGTATTATTTTGTACATTTTAACTTTCTTTCATTTCGTCTCATATTCAATCTAATTCAAACGGTTCAAACAGCGTTTGTAGATGCTATTAACACTCCTTTATATAATTTCTAAGCTGTATTAAACACTGCAAGACTATTTAGTATTATTTTGTACATTTTAACTTTCTTTCATTTCGTCACATATTCAAACTAATTCAAACGGTTCAAACAGCGTTTGTAGATGCTATTAACACTCCTTTATATAATTTCTAAGCTGTATTAAACACTGCAAGACTATTTAGTATTATTTTGTACATTTTAACTTTCTTTCATTTCGTCTCATATTCAAACTAATTCAAACGGTTCAAACAGCGTTTGTAGATGCTATTAACACTCGTTTATATAATTTCTAAACTGTATTAAACACTGCAAGACCATTTAGTATTATTTTGTACATTTTAACTTTCTTTCATTTCGTCTCATATTCAAACTAATTCAAACGGTTCAAACAGCGTTTGTAGATGCTATTAATACTCCTTTATATAATTTCAAAGCTGTATTAAACACTGCAAGACCATTTAGTATTATTTTGTACATTTTAATTTTCTTTCATTTCGTCTCATATTCAAACTAATTCAAACGGTTCAAACAGCGTTTGTAGATGCTATTAACACTCCTTTATATAATTTCTAAACTGTATTAAACACTGCAAGACCATTTAGTATTATTTTGTACATTTTTACTTTCTTTCATTTCGTCTCATATTTAAACTAATTCAAACGGTTCAAACAGCGTTTTTAGATGCTATTAACACTCCTTTATATAATTTATAAGCTGTATTAAACACTGCAAGACCATTTAGTTATTATTGTGTACATTTTAATTTTCTTTCATTTCGTCTCATATTCAAACTAATTCAAACGGTTCAAACAGCGTTTGTAGATGCTATTAACACTCCTTTATATAATTTCAAAGCTGTATTAAACACTGCAAGACCATTTAGTATTATTTTGTACATTTTAATTTTCTTTCATTTCGTCTCATATTCAAACTAATTCAAACGGTTCAAACAGCGTTTGTAGATGCTATTAACACTCCTTTATATAATTTCAAAACTGTATTAAACACTGCAAGACCATTTAGTATTATTTTGTACATTTTAATTTTCTTTCATTTCGTCTCATATTCAAACTAATTCAAACGGTTCAAACAGCGTTTGTAGATGCTATTAACACTCCTTTATATAATTTCTAAGCTGTATTAAACACTGCAAGACCATTTAGTATTATTTTGTACATTTTAATTTTCCTTCATTTCGTCTCGTATTCAAACTAATTCAAACGGTTCAAACAGCGTTTGTAGATGCTATTAACACTCCTTTATATAATTTCTAAGCTGTATTAAACACTGCAAGACCATTTAGTATTATTTTGTACATTTTAACTTTCTTTCATTTCGTCTCATATTCAATCTAATTCAAACGGTTCAAACAGCGTTTGTAGATGCTATTAACACTCCTTTATATAATTTCTAAGCTGTATTAAACACTGCAAGACCATTTAGTATTATTTTGTACATTTTAACTTTCTTTCATTTCGTCTCATATTCAATCTAATTCAAACGGTTCAAACAGCGTTTGTAGATGCTATTAACACTCCTTTATATAATTTCTAAGCTGTATTAAACACTGCAAGACTATTTAGTATTATTTTGTACATTTTAACTTTCTTTCATTTCGTCTCATATTCAAACTAATTCAAACGGTTCAAACAGCGTTTGTAGATGCTATTAACACTCCTTTATATAATTTCTAAGCTGTATTAAACACTGCAAGACTATTTAGTATTATTTTGTACATTTTAACTTTCTTTCATTTCGTCTCATATTCAAACTAATTCAAACGGTTCAAACAGCGTTTGTAGATGCTATTAACACTCCTTTATATAATTTCTAAGCTGTATTAAACACAGCAAGACCATTTAGTATTATTTTGTACATTTTAACTTTCTTTCATTTCGTCTCATATTCAATCTAATTCAAACGGTTCAAACAGCGTTTGTAGATGCTATTAACACTCCTTTATATAATTTCTAAGCTGTATTAAACACTGCAAGACTATTTAGTATTATTTTGTACATTTTAACTTTCTTTCATTTCGTCTCATATTCAAACTAATTCAAACGGTTCAAACAGCGTTTGTAGATGCTATTAACACTCCTTTATATAATTTCTAAGCTGTATTAAACACTGCAAGACTATTTAGTATTATTTTGTACATTTTAACTTTCTTTCATTTCGTCTCATATTCAAACTAATTCAAACGGTTCAAACAGCGTTTGTAGATGCTATTAACACTCCTTTATATAATTTCTAAGCTGTATTAAACACTGCAAGACTATTTAGTATTATTTTGTACATTTTAACTTTCTTTCATTTCGTCTCATATTCAAACTAATTCAAACGGTTCAAACAGCGTTTGTAGATGCTATTAACACTCCTTTATATAATTTCTAAGCTGTATTAAACACTGCAAGACTATTTAGTATTATTTTGTACATTTTAACTTTCTTTCATTTCGTCTCATATTCAAACTAATTCAAACGGTTCAAACAGCGTTTGTAGATGCTATTAACACTCCTTTATATAATTTCTAAGCTGTATTAAACACTGCAAGACCATTTAGTATTATTTTGTACATTTTAACTTTCTTTCATTTCGTCTCATATTCAATCTAATTCAAACGGTTCAAACAGCGTTTGTAGATGCTATTAACACTCCTTTATATAATTTCTAAGCTGTATTAAACACTGCAAGACTATTTAGTATTATTTTGTACATTTTAACTTTCTTTCATTTCGTCTCATATTCAAACTAATTCAAACGGTTCAAACAGCGTTTGTAGATGCTATTAACACTCCTTTATATAATTTCTAAGCTGTATTAAACACTGCAAGACCATTTAGTATTATTTTGTACATTTTAACTTTCTTTCATTTCGTCTCATATTCAATCTAATTCAAACGGTTCAAACAGCGTTTGTAGATGCTATTAACACTCCTTTATATAATTTCTAAGCTGTATTAAACACTGCAAGACTATTTAGTATTATTTTGTACATTTTAACTTTCTTTCATTTCGTCTCATATTCAAACTAATTCAAACGGTTCAAACAGCGTTTGTAGATGCTATTAACACTCCTTTATATAATTTCTAAGCTGTATTAAACACAGCAAGACCATTTAGTATTATTTTGTACATTTTAACTTTCTTTCATTTCGTCTCATATTCAATCTAATTCAAACGGTTCAAACAGCGTTTGTAGATGCTATTAACACTCCTTTATATAATTTCTAAGCTGTATTAAACACTGCAAGACTATTTAGTATTATTTTGTACATTTTAACTTTCTTTCATTTCGTCTCATATTCAAACTAATTCAAACGGTTCAAACAGCGTTTGTAGATGCTATTAACACTCCTTTATATAATTTCTAAGCTGTATTAAACACAGCAAGACCATTTAGTATTATTTTGTACATTTTAACTTTCTTTCATTTCGTCTCATATTCAATCTAATTCAAACGGTTCAAACAGCGTTTGTAGATGCTATTAACACTCCTTTATATAATTTCTAAGCTGTATTAAACACTGCAAGACTATTTAGTATTATTTTGTACATTTTAACTTTCTTTCATTTCGTCTCATATTCAAACTAATTCAAACGGTTCAAACAGCGTTTGTAGATGCTATTAACACTCCTTTATATAATTTCTAAGCTGTATTAAACACTGCAAGACTATTTAGTATTATTTTGTACATTTTAACTTTCTTTCATTTCGTCTCATATTCAATCTAATTCAAACGGTTCAAACAGCGTTTGTAGATGCTATTAACACTCCTTTATATAATTTCTAAGCTGTATTAAACACTGCAAGACTATTTAGTATTATTTTGTACATTTTAACTTTCTTTCATTTCGTCTCATATTCAAACTAATTCAAACGGTTCAAACAGCGTTTGTAGATGCTATTAACACTCCTTTATATAATTTCTAAGCTGTATTAAACACTGCAAGACTATTTAGTATTATTTTGTACATTTTAACTTTCTTTCATTTCGTCTCATATTCAAACTAATTCAAACGGTTCAAACAGCGTTTGTAGATGCTATTAACACTCCTTTATATAATTTCTAAGCTGTATTAAACATTGCAAGACCATTTAGTATTATTTTGTACATTTTATCTTTCTTTCATTTCGTCTCATATTCAATCTAATTCAAACGGTTCAAACAGCGTTTGTAGATGCTATTAACACTCCTTTATATAATTTCTAAGCTGTATTAAACACTGCAAGACTATTTAGTATTATTTTGTACATTTTAACTTTCTTTCATTTCGTCTCATATTCAAACTAATTCAAACGGTTCAAACAGCGTTTGTAGATGCTATTAACACTCCTTTATATAATTTCTAAGCTGTATTAAACACTGCAAGACTATTTAGTATTATTTTGTACATTTTAACTTTCTTTCATTTCGTCTCATATTCAAACTAATTCAAACGGTTCAAACAGCGTTTGTAGATGCTATTAACACTCCTTTATATAATTTCTAAGCTGTATTAAACACTGCAAGACTATTTAGTATTATTTTGTACATTTTAACTTTCTTTCATTTCGTCTCATATTCAAACTAATTCAAACGGTTCAAACAGCGTTTGTAGATGCTATTAACACTCCTTTATATAATTTCTAAGCTGTATTAAACACTGCAAGACTATTTAGTATTATTTTGTACATTTTAACTTTCTTTCATTTCGTCTCATATTCAAACTAATTCAAACGGTTCAAACAGCGTTTGTAGATGCTATTAACACTCCTTTATATAATTTCTAAGCTGTATTAAACACTGCAAGACTATTTAGTATTATTTTGTACATTTTAACTTTCTTTCATTTCGTCACATATTCAAACTAATTCAAACGGTTCAAACAGCGTTTGTAGATGCTATTAACACTCCTTTATATAATTTCTAAGCTGTATTAAACACTGCAAGACCATTTAGTATTATTTTGTACATTTTAACTTTCTTTTATTTCGTCTCATATTCAATCTAATTCAAACGGTTCAAACAGCGTTTGTAGATGCTATTAACACTCCTTTATATAATTTCTAAGCTGTATTAAACACTGCAAGACTATTTAGTATTATTTTGTACATTTTAACTTTCTTTCATTTCGTCTCATATTCAAACTAATTCAAACGGTTCAAACAGCGTTTGTAGATGCTATTAACACTCCTTTATATAATTTCTAAGCTGTATTAAACACAGCAAGACCATTTAGTATTATTTTGTACATTTTAACTTTCTTTCATTTCATCTCATATTCAATCTAATTCAAACGGTTCAAACAGCGTTTGTAGATGCTATTAACACTCCTTTATATAATTTCTAAGCTGTATTAAACACTGCAAGACTATTTAGTATTATTTTGTACATTTTAACTTTCTTTCATTTCGTCTCATATTCAAACTAATTCAAACGGTTCAAACAGCGTTTGTAGATGCTATTAACACTCCTTTATATAATTTCTAAGCTGTATTAAACACTGCAAGACTATTTAGTATTATTTTGTACATTTTAACTTTCTTTCATTTCGTCTCATATTCAATCTAATTCAAACGGTTCAAACAGCGTTTGTAGATGCTATTAACACTCCTTTATATAATTTCTAAGCTGTATTAAACACTGCAAGACTATTTAGTATTATTTTGTACATTTTAACTTTCTTTCATTTCGTCTCATATTCAAACTAATTCAAACGGTTCAAACAGCGTTTGTAGATGCTATTAACACTCCTTTATATAATTTCTAAGCTGTATTAAACACTGCAAGACTATTTAGTATTATTTTGTACATTTTAACTTTCTTTCATTTCGTCTCATATTCAAACTAATTCAAACGGTTCAAACAGCGTTTGTAGATGCTATTAACACTCCTTTATATAATTTCTAAGCTGTATTAAACACTGCAAGACCATTTAGTATTATTTTGTACATTTTAACTTTCTTTCATTTCGTCTCATATTCAATCTAATTCAAACGGTTCAAACAGCGTTTGTAGATGCTATTAACACTCCTTTATATAATTTCTAAGCTGTATTAAACACTGCAAGACTATTTAGTATTATTTTGTACATTTTAACTTTCTTTCATTTCGTCTCATATTCAAACTAATTCAAACGGTTCAAACAGCGTTTGTAGATGCTATTAACACTCCTTTATATAATTTCTAAGCTGTATTAAACACTGCAAGACTATTTAGTATTATTTTGTACATTTTAACTTTCTTTCATTTCGTCTCATATTCAAACTAATTCAAACGGTTCAAACAGCGTTTGTAGATGCTATTAACACTCCTTTATATAATTTCTAAGCTGTATTAAACACTGCAAGACTATTTAGTATTATTTTGTACATTTTAACTTTCTTTCATTTCGTCTCATATTCAAACTAATTCAAACGGTTCAAACAGCGTTTGTAGATGCTATTAACACTCCTTTATATAATTTCTAAGCTGTATTAAACACTGCAAGACTATTTAGTATTATTTTGTACATTTTAACTTTCTTTCATTTCGTCTCATATTCAAACTAATTCAAACGGTTCAAACAGCGTTTGTAGATGCTATTAACACTCCTTTATATAATTTCTAAGCTGTATTAAACACTGCAAGACTATTTAGTATTATTTTGTACATTTTAACTTTCTTTCATTTCGTCACATATTCAAACTAATTCAAACGGTTCAAACAGCGTTTGTAGATGCTATTAACACTCCTTTATATAATTTCTAAGCTGTATTAAACACTGCAAGACCATTTAGTATTATTTTGTACATTTTAACTTTCTTTCATTTCGGTCTCATATTCAATCTAATTCAAACGGTTCAAACAGCGTTTGTAGATGCTATTAACACTCCTTTATATAATTTCTAAGCTGTATTAAACACTGCAAGACTATTTAGTATTATTTTGTACATTTTAACTTTCTTTCATTTCGTCTCATATTCAAACTAATTCAAACGGTTCAAACAGCGTTTGTAGATGCTATTAACACTCCTTTATATAATTTCTAAGCTGTATTAAACACTGCAAGACTATTTAGTATTATTTTGTACATTTTAACTTTCTTTCATTTCGTCTCATATTCAAACTAATTCAAACGGTTCAAACAGCGTTTGTAGATGCTATTAACACTCCTTTATATAATTTCTAAGCTGTATTAAACAC
>CALNHX010010159.1:0-42883 GCA_940337035.1 Agriotes lineatus
AGAAATTATTAATTTTGATTCCATGAAAGACATGGTATGTAGTGATGATGCAAATATGTCACTATATGTTAACAGCGATAGGAAAATTGTTAGAACATCTGCGTACGAGGTTATATCGACGCCCGAGCGAAAAACTTATAGAGTAAATTATAACAAACGTCGGAGAATTGCAAATCCCTGTGATGCATTGCCATATGGATTTAAATAAATAATATACTTACTTGCTATTACCAATGCAGTTGTCTTTTTTAATTTTATGTAGTGTTTATTATTGTTTTATGGGGTTTAAAATAAATAATATACTTACTATTACCAATGTAGTCATTTTGTTATGCAGTGCTTATTATTGTGCTTTTAATCTTGTATTTATAGAGTATGAAATATTATTATTATATATATATATACTTCAAACTACATTTTTTTGTAAAAATTTGATTTTTTTTCAGAAATAATTGTAAACTGATTTTCACATAATTTCGTTATTATAAAACTGTTTGTAACGAAAAATGTCATTTTTAGTGCTTGCTACTATCAATGTATTAACATTTTTCAATTTGAAATGTTCTTGAAGTACTTGTAGACGAACTATGATTTTAGAAAATAAAATAGATTACTGTTGTATAATACATTTTATTAAATATTGTGTGCAATAATAAATATATGTGTTTATTACAAGTATATGTGTTTTTATAGGGTAGCGGGAAAAAATGGGACCGTTAAGGTAATTTCAATTCAACCAACTGGGGGCGGGCTGCTATAGGGACCTTCCGTCCCTCTTCAGCCAAGAACGGGAAACTCGGAATGGGTGAGAGAAAGGAGGGGTGGAGACTGGAAAAAAAGGTCAGGAAAGGTGGAGGAATAATGCCCCGGCATTCACCTCAGAGAAGGTAATCTGCTGACTCAAGAAAACCACCTAAAACCCTGCATCAAGGCAGGCGGTCGCGGGAATCGAACCCACGACCTCCCGAATTGGAACTCCTTAGGGTAATCTTATTCAGGGAATTAAATCAACCCTGCCCACCGCAGATTTCAGGAGCGTTCGGGCCCGGAAAGCTAGTACCGGTTAAGGGTACCTTGTTCAGGGTTACGGATAAAGACCGCAATGACATTAACGGCGGAGAAGAGCAAATTCGGTAGGGCCGAGATGGCGGAAGTGGCAACCTTGCTTTTAGAGGTGGTATAAAAGCACACAAGGAGTAACAACCTCGAAGTAAACTTGGGTTCAACTGGCTCCGGTTGATAGCATCCGGTAAGGGCCCCTGCCTAGGGTAACAGGATGAAAAACGGTCAACGGTCTCAAGGAAAATTAGCAAGAGAGCGAAAGAGCTACAAATAAACAGGGGAGACTAATGCTCTTAGTTCTGGTCAACTGCTCAAAAAGTGGATTACTGCATGTCGTCGAACTGATGAGATTAATTTAAAGAATGGTAATCTATTCTGTTTTTTGCAATTGGCATATAAAATAATATATATTCATTTGTATAGCTTGTGTATATTCAATTCACTGCGAACCTGATTGTTTTGTTGAACTGTCACTTCAGCAAAAGTGATTAAATTATACACCAAATAATAATAATAATAATGGTGAGGCACTAACACCTCATGAAGGAGCTTGGCCTGCAAGGCGAAAGGTCAAAGCTTCCGTACCTCGCTCTTACACCCGGCTGTCGCGTGTCATATTCATGACACGTGGTGATGTGGTGGACATCACGCATTAGACAACCGCATTATTACACCTTGTTCTTTCGAACGCAGGTCCCCAATTATTTAAAGCGACTGGGTAGGCCGCCAAAAAATAATAGAAACCTTAAATCGAGGCTGTGCCCACTTTGAATATACCTGGTAAATGAAAAAATGTTAATGATTCATATAGGTCTGCTCGAATAGCAAAGAGAACAAGAATTGAACACATTTTACCATTATCTGAAATAACAGAAAACAAAATGCATACTTTGGTGGGCATCAATGATCAAAATACCTGCGATTTAGTTCCAGAAATCCAGAAAAGGAAGATTTACCAAATGTGTCAATAAACAAGTAAGATTTGTTTTTGTTTGAGTTCTGCACAGTAGCCTTATAAAAAAACGATTCACTTGAAATTAAAATCTATTATTGTCTAGATAAAATAAAAAAAACACTTTTTTATTTCAACAGCAATTTTTATAAGTTTTAATAGTTTTTATAATTTTTTGTGCGCCAAACAAAATTATTCGTTGAATAATTAATAAGAATAATTATAAAAAGTGATTTTCCAGTTTGTTTCGATTTTTTCAAAAACGGCTCTGTTTTTTTTTTCAAATTTTACATTTTTATTACAATTTTAATGTGTATTGATGTGAGATAAGTGATTTTCCAGTTGAATAAATGTAAACAACTTGACGTAACCTCAGTTGAACACACATACAAAAACACCCACTTAACCTCAATGTTTGATCAAACTCTGCATATAGTGTGACAACCCAGCTTGAAAGTTCTTTCAAAATTTTTGTTTATGACGTCATTAAAACAGACTGATGACTGAAAACTAACTGATGGTGTGACATAGGCTTGACTCGCATTGTATTACTAGTATTTCTGATGGTGGCTTTATATGTTATTATTAGCTTATTTGTAATGGCTACTAACATTGTGGAAGCCAATGAGCTAATGAATGCTGCCGCAATCGATGGCGAAAATTGGACCCTTAGTAGATTAGTTGACTTTAACAGTCCAATCGAAACCCTGCAGTGGTGTGCGAAAAGGGGTTTATTGTGAAATTCCATGGAATGTGGGCAATGCCATAAATCTTTAATTAGACGAAACGACCGCGGAGATGGTTTTCAGTGGAGATGTAGAGAATGTAGAAGCTCTACAAGTATTAGAGATGGGTATTTTTTACAAGAAGTCATCTGAGCATTCTACAAATATTAATTATAATCTATTGTTGGGCAAGAGACCATCGGCAAACTGAAATAGCGCATGAAGTGGAATTGGGAGAAAATGGCCGGCACGCAATAATAGATCGGTGCAATTTTTGTATGGAAGTTGCCGAACAGCATTTAATATATAACCCTACTATTAATGGGGGACTAGATGAAAATGGCCATTCCAAAATTGTGGAAATCGATGAGTCTAAATTTTTCCATAGGAAATATCACAGGGGACAATGGCGAGACGGCCACTGGGTTTTTGGTGGAGTTGAAAGGGGTTCTGGCCAATGTTTTCTGGTCGAAGGTACCGGATAGAACGGCACAAACTTTGGGTGCCATTATCGAAAGGTAAAATTATATAACTTTATTCATGCAGGCTGCTTATGGAGAATCCATTTTTTTTTCGCTTTTTTAGGTCTCGCATGCAAATGTTGTTTCTTCAGTTGTGAAATATATTCTGAAACTTTTCAAGGAAAATTCTACCAGGCACTATCGTCATGTCGGATGGATGGCGAGCGTACCAAAACACTAATAAAATAGAAGGTGGAATTTATGAATATCAAGTGATAATTCACGAACAAAATTTTGTAGATCCCCAAAATCCCGACATTCACAACCAGAATGTCGAAAATTTGTGGATGCTGGTGAAGAGGAAGTTCCGGAGACAATTTGGGACTTCCGAAAATCTGTTCACCAGCTATTTGTATGAATTCATATGGCGCAATAAAAACAACTTTACGAACCTCTTTTCAAAATTTTTGTTATGTATGTAATACCCTATTTAATTTTTAAAATAAAAATTGAAACTTATATACAGTGATTTCGTAAAGTAGCGGATAAATTCGTTAAAAATTCAAGGAATAACTTTTGAAAAAAAAAACGCTTGCACCCGTCGATTTTTATTTTTATTTGAGTATTTTTTGAAATAAACTGCATACATAAAGGGTGTGCTACGTATGAGGTATGACGTTAGAGACACCACGAAGAAGAAGCTGGAAGACAACTTACACAACAAATGCGTTGGTTAAGAAGCAATAGCGTACCATTTGCTTTACCCGACATCAGATTTATAGAACTCTTCGGGCTCGATAAAAATTCCGTTCAGGGTTTAATTAATTCGGTAATCCTGCCGTTTAGGTCGCCAAATATAACACATGCGCAGTTACGACGTTTTAGCGTAGTTGTCAGATTGTGGTAGTTCATCTATATCCGTAGATACCACATGCGCTATCGGATACCTACTTATTGTAGTTGTTTCTTTATCTTAAGGTTATTGTGTAGAATCTGTTTAAAATGGCCAGAAGAGTAGCAGCAGCGCCTATTTCTATAGTAGATCCGAACACCATTTTAGATGCTAATGGCATATTAGCCGAAAATTTTGTCCTTAATAAATTATCGTGGGCAACAAAATTTAGTTTACTTGAGTGGGTAGCGAGACGAAGGCTAGTAAAAAATTTCACCACTTGTATCAATTGCAATATTTCCATGTCTTTAGTGATAAAATCACGAAGTACAGATGGGTACACGTGGAAATGCATAAAATTTAGGAAAGAAGAGAGCATCCATAACGGATCTTTTTTCACAAGAAGCCATCTAGCGACCACTCAGATTTTAGTGATAATATATTGCTGATCAAGAGATTTTCCCCAGCAAAATATTGCAAATGAGGCAGAGTTGGGCCCTGGATCTACTCATACTATAGTTGACTGGTGCTCATTTTGTCGCGATGGGTGCAAAACCCCATAGAGATAGGTGGCCTAGAAGAAGATACATTGGAACCAAAAATAGTCGAGATAAACGAATCGAAAATATCACAGGGGCCAGTGGAGGGAAGGTCACTGGGTTTTCGGTGGAATAGAGAGAAGCTCTGGAAAATGCTTCCTTGTAGAAGTGCCTAACAGAAGAGCCGAAACATTGTCACCCATAATATTAAGGTTACCATAATAATTTACATGCCCGCATGAATATCTTTTTTTTGGGATGATTTTTAGTTTTAGTTCTTTTTTAATTTTATGATATTAAACAGGTACATTCTTCTCGATACACATATCATCTCCGATGGTTGGAAAGCGTACCAAAATCTAAATCAGCTTGACGGCGGTATTTATCAACATGACGTCATTGTGCATGAGCACAATTTCGTTAACCCTGACGACGAAAATTTACATACTCAGAACGTGGAAAATATGTGGATGAGGGCAAAAAGAAAGCTAATGAGACAGTGTGGAACCTCTGAAGCATTATTTCCCTCATACCTACACGAATTTATTTGGAGGAATAAATTTCGTGCCAATAACCCGTTTATTAGTTTTCTTATGTGTGTCACTCAAAAATATTATTTTCAGTAATTTATTTCAAGTTTTTTCCAATATTTTGTTAATTGTTATTATTGTTTCTATTTTATTTTATTGTGTGAACTTTTTTTTTATTCCAATGCATACCTTTGATAACATTGTTGATATTATTTATCTTCTTTAAAGCTATAGGTTAAGTTCAAATTGAATTTTATAATGTACTCAGAGGTGATGTACAATTTCTCATCTGGCAACATCGCAAAACGGATACCACTAGCTGTCACAATTTGGCGACCTAAACAGCAGGATTACCATTAATTCATTACGACCTCATCTAAGTACTCCAAGATACAGATCTGGCATATCGATTGAAGCAAAAGTGTTTGCGGCGTTACGGTTTTTTGCAACTGGTTGCTACCAGAGAAGCATTGGGGAAGATTATCACTTAGGAATATGTCAAACCGTTGTACATAGCTTAGCCAATAAAGCCAAATACCTAATTAATTTTACTATTAAGAAATTATAAACTAAGTGTCATGTGCTTTAAATTTATTTTATTTAATTAAAGGTGTATACACGAAGTAACTGCAGCAATAGACCACCACTTGTCCGATATACATACATAAGGTTTCCCAATTCAGCTGTAGAGTGTAATCGAATTAAAGAAGTTTATGAATCGTTTTAATTTCCCAGGAATAATTGGGACATTTGACGGAACCCATATAGCGATTTTGAAACCTATGGAAGAACACAATTTTATAAATAGGAAAGGATATCATTCATTAAATGTATAAATTGTTTGTGACAGCAACCTCAAAATTTTAAATATTACCTAGCGCTAAGGCAGGACTCGGACAGAAAAATTACGTCGATCGGTAGCGATCGTTCAACATTTCAAATGCATTTACTTGAATGCGCCTGCTCTGACAGCGTCGAACGGTCACGATCGATCGCGATCGATATCGACCGTCCAGCTCGAAATTCAAATCAACTGGAAAATTTTGGGATCGGACGACAGCGGACGACGGTTGGCGCTTGCGTAGTTCAGTTTAAACTTCACTGTGTACACACAGAACGTCCATAACCTTCATCTGTGCGCGGGAAGCAAGTTCACGTTTGATAACATTGGAAGATGGAAGTTGAATGGAAAGCAGAGGACGTCGACCATTTAATTTGCCTGGTAAGGGCAAATGACGTCCTCTACAACCAAAGCTTGCCAGGCTACACAAACCGCGATACCGTTGATTCGTTGTGGCATTCTATTGGGATGCGGCTTGGAAAAACTGGTAAGAACATTTACTTACTTATTAATGTAAGAAGGTTTAAAGTAATTAACAGTGTTTATATTTGTTGTAGCAAACGAATGTACAAAAAAGTGGCAATGCCTGCGTGCTGGATTCCGGAAACAAAGAGGAGATTATACTCCAACTGGGTCGGCAGCAAAAAAGAAGAAGGTGTGGCCGTATTTCGAATGCCTCAAGTTCCTGCTGCCCCATCTGGTAGACCGGCCCACTACAACCAATGTGGGTGAAACCTCCTCTGCGTGTTCCACGTTTGATGTGGCTCCAGACGCAGGTGGTTCGTCAACTGAAGTTGCATCACAAGACGCAGCTGAAATATCATGGGTGGATATTGTAATAGACGAAGAAGAGATGGAAGCTCCTTGTTCGCCAACACTCGATAGCTGCCCTCCTTCAACGTCAACGCCTTTGGGTTCCCCCAGCGCCCCCCCCCCCTCAGTTTCAACGTCTTCGGGTCCCTCCAGCAGCCATTTGGAGCCAGTTAGAAAAAAAACCAAAATCGATAAGAAGAAGGATATCGATGAATGTTTTTTTAAATTTTTAAGAGAAAAAACAGCAAAACCCGACAAACCAGTCAGTTCGATGCAACATTTTTTGTGGAGCATTTTGGAGGACCTGGAAAAAATGTCTCCTGCAGATCAAATGCAGTTCAAAATACAAACATTACAGTTTATAAGTGAGAAGCAGGGGATATAATGTACAAATTATGTAACCAAACAAACAGGCATACATTTTTGTGTAATTTTTGTTCTTAAACACAATTGGGCTTTTTATTTAATAATAATTGCAATAATCAAAGAGACCACCTACCATTTTAATTTGTCTACTAATAACATAATTATTTTATAACAAGTGTTGAAAGTGGCACATATCGTGCAAGCAGGTATTATACCCTGTGAACACTATTTTCTAGACGACATAAAATAATTCATAGTTATGTTCGATAAATTAATATCTTTGTCATAATTAATTGTGATATTATTGGAATAATTCTAAAAATTATCAGTAATAATACCATGAGAAGACTGTGAATTATCAACAATAGCTTACGTTCTCACGAAATGGGTTGCTTAGAAACAACACAAGCAGAAAGCAAGTGGTGTTTCTACAAAGCAATCCGTTGACTTTGTAAGCAAAATTATTTAATAATTCTCAAAGTTGTCAAGTGAGTATTCGATTAGATTATACCATCATCAACAATAAGGGAATTAAATTAAAAATGTATTTAATGCATATTCTAAAAAACATGTTAGAAATGGCATAACATTTACAGCTCATAATTGAAAACACCAAAATGATAACACCACGGTGTTTTTACTTATTAATACGTGGCTTGAATAGAGACTAAGTGCATTATGAATGGTATAATCTTTGTAACCAACAAGCAAAGCAAACCTGTTGCTCTTACGATATGACTAGTACAATATATCAATCATCTGATCTTACTTTTCGGAAGTAGGCTGCCAGATCATTGCTATTATAATTCACATACATTTTACCAATTTTTATTAATTCATAAATTACAAATAATTATTTCCTTATAGCTAATTATATAAACGTTAACAGAAACTATATAAATTAAGCTTTTACTTATTTATACAACTTTAAAACATTTACCTAACAAAATAATTTATACTAAACGTTTATTTCAGCATCTCTAACTTCAATCATTTGGTCTTGCCATTCAAGAGCGCCATCCCCAGCAAAAAAATTTGCAAAACAATCCCTAATGCACCGAGCATGCTGGTTGACTGATTGGAATTTGTTCGTTGCTGTCGATGGTGTTCTAATGTAGACCGAAGTTGTAAAAATGCATTATTTGCTAACGAACGCAACTCCTCTTGTGTAATTTCACCTTCAGGTTTATCTATATGTCTGATCATATTGTGCAAAACACAAGCGCATTTAACAATCATATCAACATTTTCTGGTTTTACAGCAATTGCTGCAAATTCTAAATTTAGACACTAAAATTCCAAACGTACATTCCACCCATATATATAATACACATATATTGCTGGTAGGGCCTGGAAACTTCAGAAAACATTACGGCGCCGACATAGTCTCACTTATAGTATAACGCGTCTCGTGCGCATGCGTGAGAATTCGAACTCCGCCTTTAGAAGCGAATTTTAAACTTGACCACTTCCCCATTGGGCGGGGCCACTTCCCCATTGGGCGGACGACGCCGCCGCGCTTGCGCACAGCTCACCGTATACATAAAGGAGTTGGTTGTGTGTTTCACTTCATCGGCCAGTTTCCCACTCATAGCCGCTAGCAATATAGTAAGTATTAGATATATGATTCCACCATTTGACGAGCGTAGGACAATCGATAATTATAAATGCGTTTTTTCCTGTCTAGGCTTTTTCGTGGATATGGTTTCATGACATGTTCCGTCAATCGAAAAGCTTCATCACCGATTATAACATACGGTAATGGTTCTCCATTTTCTTGTATCGATTTATCCTTTGGCAAATCTAATCTGTCCTGTTTCAATAATTTGCCAAATCGAGAATTTTCTAATACCCCACCATCACTATATCTGCCGTAAGATCCAACATCAATCATTAAGAATTTGTAATTAGAATCCACAAGCGCTAAAAGAATTATCGAATGAAAAGATTTATAATTAAAATATTGCGATCCACCATTATGCGGTTTTTGTATTCTAATGTGTTTTCCATCTAAAGCACCTATACAATTGGGAAAATATGTTTTCTTTTCGAAGCCCTCAGCTATACTTATCCATTTGTCTTGTTTAGGAAATACTAAATATTCCTTTGAAAGGATGTTATATAATAATTCCAGCATCTGCATAATGATCACAGACATATGGTTTGGGCTTATTCTAAATCTGTACGATGATGACGCAAAGCTTTCCCCATTTGCTAAAAACCTAAATAATAATATTAGTCATAATAATTTACCATTTCTATACTAGAGCTTAACGTAGAGAGATGGCTAATCTTTCTTCGAAAGAAATACTCTTGCGATAGTTCGTATTTCCAATTTTAAACAAAGGAGGTTAAAACATTGTAACAATCTTGTGACATTCTGTAGTAATTCTGGAATTTTTGAGAATCTTGCAGCAGTTGTGGCGTAAGTACATGAGATTCACTCATTTGTTCTCGATGTAAATAAATATCTCGAACCCATACTGATTTCCTTTGTTTTATGCGATCACACCATATTTTGTACAAAATAACGACGTCTTCATCGCTTGAGCTGGTTTCCATTATCACTGTTATTGTTTGAGATCCAATAGTTACTATAAAAACTATTACAAGAATACAGAGATTAACCTTAACGGATGATAATCACCGACCGACGCTGTCAGATGTTGGCCTATATTTCAAGCGATCGCGGACGATCGTAACCGATCGATTGCGGACGCTTGCTAGCCTGTCAGAGTCCTGCCTAATTCTGGTGGTTCTACCCACGATTCATTTATTTGGCGAGTCACATGTAAAAACATTTTTAAACGGTTTATATAGAAATGGCCGTAGAGGTTTCTGGCTAATAGGAGATACAGGTTATCCCTTGGAACCCTACCTGATGAGTCCATTTGATAGTCCTGACGATGATACACCACAACCTAGATACAGTTATCATATAAGAGCTAAAAATTGTATAGAAAGGTGCATTGGAGTATTGAAAACGAGGTTTCGATGTGTTTTAAAAGAAAGAACTGCAAGATATGCTCCACAATTTGTTGGCAGTTTAGTTAATGCATGCAGTGTTGTGCACAATATTTGCATAATTAATAATGTGCCAGAGGCAGGTAACAATTTACCACCTGAACAGGGACTCGCAAATGAACTCCGTTCCAATCAAAATTTTAATGACGATTTATTAAATGAGGGACGGCGTACCCAAGAAAATATTGTAAATAGATATTTCTTGTAAGAGGTCATGTTTATTTTAGATTTAAAAACTAGGTTTTATTATAGATAGTTAATAGTGTACTAATATAATAATATGTAATTAATTTATTTGTTACATGTTTTTTATTTATATTTACAGTGTTTACGCACATTTTTTGTGCTGCATCTGCAATTGTTGCAGCTGCATCTGAAATGCTTGCTGCAGCTTCAGTAATTGATGAGTTACTGTTATTAGATGCAGTTACATTTGCTAGATTGTCAATTAAACGACTCACTTCTAACAGTCTACTATCTAATGTACCAAGTATATTTTGTAAAATGGTGAAAGTTTTATTATACATATTCAGTTTGTCCGTTTCTTCTTTTTTTGATTTTTTACTTTTTGTTGTTGATGTAGCATTTAACAATACATACTTGTGGTCATTCAACATGGATGAAGCTGCATTGACTACAGAATCGCTATCATTAACTTCCTCGTTCATTGAGGATAATGTTTGTTTTTGTGATGAACATCCCGCAGTTTCTTTATCAGCTGTTTGAGCTGAATTTGCAATGTTTAAAAAAATTAACTAAAAGTGGAACAATAATTTAATGCTACAAATATTTTGTTTCTTGTACTAACGCCACGTTCCATTGTATTACATCCTGCGTAAAAGGTCTCGCCTACGAGAGCTAGAATACACAACTCAATATCTGTCAATTTTTTTTCTAATGGGGGTCCACCAACTGTCACACGCCGGGATTTGGAAATTTCAGCAGCTTTCTCTTTAAGGGAGCATTAGAAGTCACTCTATGACTAATAATAACAAAATACATAGGTATTATAAAAAAATAAATACTCACTTCCAGTTTTGTTGTCAGCAGCTAATTTATTTTAAAAAAAATGTATGACTTACACCGGCGGCATTTAGCCTGGAAGCTAATTCAGCCCATAACTTTATATATATATATATATCTTTGCCATTTGCCGCTGATATTCGCCCAGTAGCAAAATCTGTATAATTTTCGAAAAAATCATTAAAAAATGTCCCAGTGCATGGTGGTCACTTTAAAAGTAGCCCGAAAAATGAGATTATTTAATTATTACAAATAAAGATTACCTACTACTATTCTTTACTCTTACATATTCTTAAAGGTATTTTAAAATAATTTACAAATACAAAAGAGATTACAAAATGTCTTACCACAGCACTTGTTGCTTGCAAAAACTTCACAGAACTTGTAAGTTTAACCTGAATAAGGAATTTTACAAGCACATCTGGTTTTACTTAACTTTGAAATTCGTGCCGATTCCTCAAATAGAAAAAGATGGTACGCATATTGAACAGAGATGCATATCTCGACTGACGATCTCGGTACCTTAGTAGCAACCGACAGAAAACGGCCGTTTTACTCGATAACGAGTCGAGACGATAGCGAATTAGAATCGCAATTTGACGAAAAGATGGCGTACTCGCATCGAGTCGAGCAGAGTCGAGTAATCAGAATTCCTGTGCAGCGTTCTCGCTTTTACCGGAATGACAATTTAGTTTATTTCTGCTTTTAGTACGCGCCGGTTTAGTGGTTGTAGCATGGATAAGGAGTCAGTTATTTCTGCGGTTTTTGAAAAACCCCCTATTTGGGACAAGAGGAATGTGATTGATAAATATCGGAGGGAAATAAGCAATGAAATGAAAGAAAATGGTAAGTACTTACAGTATTTATTTATAAAACTTATGGTTGACCAAAACATAGGTAATTCATTATTAAGGGTTTTAGGTGTAGGATTTTGAGAAAAGTAAAAACACTGTAACGCCCCGTTTTACGAGCGCGTTTTATAATTATTAACTACTTTTGGACCACGATATATGCCAAATGAGGCAGGTATAAACTACCATTATCTCGTTGGAGCGTGTGGTTGGCGATAACAGCCGCTTGTTTTCCTGGCTCGAACGCGTCGATCCTAGCGAGGGCTTTCCTGTTTCGATTTTGCTAGCAGACGAAGAAGTCAGCTTTTGCTTTAATTGACAGCGCCGCAAGGGATGATGCTAGTCAAAGCAGTCTGCACAGATTTAACTAATGAAAGATCACTTTAGTGATAACCCGCGAACCGCCGTTCTCCAGCTTTAGGTGAGATTTCTTCTGGCTTATTTTTTTCCTTTACTAACTTCCGTGTATTGGCGTTTAGGCGGAAAAGAAGGGCAAGCAAAGTGCCAACAAAAGAATAGACAAGGGGCTAAGCACTCGCAGAGCGTAAATCGCGACACCTGCGGCGCAATTTCTTTTAACAAATTGGGGTCCCGATAATGTCTTCAAATTAACTGGCGTCGAGGTCCGACTTATGAGACGTGCAGAGGTCAATCAGTATCTACAAGGATTCTCCCATCACGATATTGCGGCGCACTACACCTCCAAGATGCGACCTGCTTGTGTATTATGTAAGTACAACCTAATTCAGCGTTTTTATCGTACTGGCGGATTGCCGCATAAAGAAAATAACAGCTAACTTAAGGCCTTAGGTGTTTACAACTGTTACGCACGCGATCATATTTTTTAAAATTGCAATTGACGCTTATTGCGTGAATCCTAATTAATCTCAATTGCTGAATTTGTATGTACTCCTTATTAGTGCAGACGCAAATGCCAGAGTAGCGTTCCGCACAATTGTGATTTTATTGTAATTAATTCCTTTGCACTTATCATAAATTGGTTACTTGCCTTATGAAATTATTTAAGTCAATAATCTAGTATAGTTGTTTGACAATAATCAGCCATTAGGCTACAGTGGTATTGCACTTGTTGCTAGTAATTATTTAATTGAGTAAATGTCCCCATGCTAACAATTTGTTTTATTAATATATTTTTCTACCGCGTTCCCGTCTGCACGATTGAAATGTCAACAGCATAAGCGCCAAAGGTAGGTGGTGGGTTTACTAGCTGAATTCGTATCGGTTGTGAAGACAACCAGGCGCCCTAATTTTTTTAATGTTGGAAGTAGTTTTTGTGGAAGCCGAAAGGATCTGAACCTATTCCTTGCTCACGCCACAAATCTATCGAAGATATCTGAGCTAGTCCCGGCCGTGTGCGCCCTTATTCAAAGGGGTGGGACAACACCATTTAAAGATGGCATACCAAACAAAGATTGGTTAACTGCATTCATGAAGAGGCAAAACTTATCAGTAAAAAATCCTAAAAATGTTGAGATAGCCAGAAGAAGTATAGATCCGTTCCTTATTAATCGGTATTTCACATTATTAAAACAAATTGTTGATAAACTGGGGAATGCCGATAAACCTCAATTAATTGGGAATTTGGACGAGACGAACTTTTGCGCGGACCCTTCTAAAACTAGAGTAGTTGGCAAGAAGGGAGCCAAATCAACACGAACAACCGCTGGTCCAGGTAGAGAGAATACCACGTTCACTTTGCCTGCAGTGCTAGTGGCGCAAAAGCTTCTCCTTTGATCATTTTTAAAGGAAAGCAGTTATGGACGCATATGATATCTGATACAGCATATCCGGGCACAACCTACGCTGCAACGCCAAACGGGTGAATGCAGTCAGAGATCTTTGAAAGGCACATTGAGGGAGCATTTCTTCAGGCAATTGGGCTAGAGGGGCCAGTCCTTATGACCATGTAACACACATGAGTGGAAATGGCCGAAAACGCCGACATCACCTTATTAAAACTTCCGCCCCATCGCAGTCACGTGTTACAGCCTTTAGATTTGAGTGTTATTAAGGCCATCACAAATAAGTGAGATCCTTCCCTGGTATCATGGCAGAGAAAACATATAGGTGTAAAGCTGCCTAAAGCCGAATTTTCTAAAATGATTGGCCAAATATGGTTATTACAAACGGGTTTAAGAAGGCTGGAATTTTTCCTGACATGTATGATCCGGAAGCCCTGCAACGGTGGAAGAAGTCATCTAGTGAATAACCAGTAGCAACAGAGCCTCCAGCAGCTTCCCTCTACATCTCATGATGAACCAGCTACTTCTTTTGGAGAGCCTTTCGTTGAAGAGCCATCAACTTCTTTTGAAGAGCTGCTATTATCACGCATCAAGAGGGGATCTACGGCGAAACCGAGGCGGAAGAGAATCTGTGAGGAAGCAGAAATAATAACATCTGAAGTTAAACAAACATTAATCGAAGAAGAGGAAAACAAAAAGCGATGGAAAGGCAAAAATAATACAAGGAAAAGCGATACAGATGAGCACGAAAATGAGCCACTGCAGGAAGGTCAGCATGTAGAAATTAAATTCGCAGATTCGTCAGATGACGAGAACCTAACAACTATGATTGAAAATTCTAATAAAGACGAAATGGACGCAAGGATCCATGAGAAACGTGTGGAAGAGGGGGAAATTGGAAACTGGGTTCTAGTGAAGTTCTGTACGAAGAAGACCAAAAAGTACTATGTTGAAGAAATAACTTCACTAAGTGGGCTGGAACCTTTAATCTGTTTCTTGCGCAAAAAAAAGACTCTGCCATCTGCCACTGCGTTTATTGCACCATCTGCAGAAGGCGTAGGTGAAGTGCTAGATAGCTCAATAATCTCTATTCTGCCTCCTCCAACTGCAGGTCGTCGCGGGGAATACATATTACCAGTACTTTTTGACAATTATAATGTAGAATAAGTTTTCCAATTGTTACGTTTTATTGTTAGAATTTATTTTCGGTTTTTAATAAATATTTTATTTTCTTATGAAAGGATTTTAATGGTATAAAGCTTACTTGGGACTGAAAATATGAACTTTACGCACATGCCCCTCTTTTCTCAATGTGCTTTTACTAGCAGCTGTAGTGTTGAAATACGCACTTGCCCAGCAACACACGGATATATTAATTTTTTTTCTGGTAAACCGCCAAATCAAAAATTCTGATTCTTTTACAGAAAGGTAGAAAAAAGTCCGCAGTTTACACTAGTATATTATTATTTCAGTTAAATAAAAACAGCATAATATGTAAGCAAAGGTAATTTTCGGATTTTCTGATCCGAACTTGACCCCCCCCCCCCTTTCCCTAAATAAAATACATAATTTTTTATTTGCTATTTGTTTTAACCTGAATAACTACGTGTTTTCCATCCAATGCACCAATGCAATTTAGAAAATTTCACTGCTTATTAAAATCATTTGCTATTTGTAACCAGGACTCATCGGAAGGCGTTTAAATACCTCTGATTTTAAAGTTGTCCAAATAGCTTCACAAGTTTCAGATACAATTTCTGGCACTGGCATTCCTCCGATCCGAAAGTAATAGCTTATGGAAATCATACTCTCTCCGAAATATCTAATAATGTATTAATGTTTACAACCTTTTTAATCGTAGATATACACGTCAGTTTTCACTGATATATTTTTAAACAATTTGTGTTACTCACCTCAGTGTTACAGCTAATCTAATTGATGGACTGATTGGGACTCGTGTGTAATGCGTCTTTGATATCTTCTCTTTTAGCAGTAAAAGAATCTCATCAAATTACTTTGATGTCAACAGAAAGAAATGTTTATATTTTTCGGGATCACCACTACTCATTTCTTGTACGAGATTTGCATAAACGCCCTTTTGTATTCTGTTATCTTCAAAAAAATTGGTTTTATGGCAAAACATTTGCATGACCGTTTCGCTTTCTCTTAGAATATTCGTAATACATTATTAATTTCCTTCTTCGAAAATAGTACAAATATAAGTAATAATGGTAAGCGTACTATTCCATGTTTACACATAAAAGTGATGTCATTGAAACCTTTAAAAACGTACCGCTTTTTCGCAATACGCACGAAATTCGTACCCACAATTAAGTTTTGCATAAATTAATTGACACTACCGCCTGCCGCGTCAATTACGGATCCACCTTTATACGACAACGCTCAACACGCAGATACTAGGCACCAAATACTAGAACTCCTCAAATCGCCGAGATTATCCCTATCAATAGATTTGAGGAACTGAAACGGTTTCTTGATTTCGCAGATAATAGTGTGGCTACTAAAAATACCGATAAGATTATGCCAGTACTAAATCAAGTAAAAAAGGCTTGTCACAAAATACCATTTGAAGAAAACATTTCCTGCGATGAACAAATCATTCCTTTCAAAGGTAGAACTTCATTGAAAACTTATAACCCTCAAAAGCGCATAAGTGGGGCTATCAGATGTAGTGTCGGAATCAAAAAAATCGTACACTCAAAATGACATTATACATTTGACAGCTTACGTCAAATTAATTAATGGCAAATAATTTGTCAAAGTAATAGAAGAAAATAATGCCAAATTTGATTCAAAAAACACAAATAGTTACATTACTAGAGGAAGGATGGTCAATCAGAGCATTGGCCCAAAGATTTGAAGTGAATAAAAGTACCATACTGAGGGTGAAAAGAAAATGGCAGCAAGAAGGAGTTCTTCGCAGAAAAACTGGATCCGGTCGGAAAAAGGTATCAACTAATGAAGACGACGAAAGTCTCAACCAGTTTCTAAGGGATAATCCATTTAAGTCGGCAGTGAGTGTAGTTAATAGAACAAATTTTCCTGGGCACGTCCGCACTACCCGCAATAGAGTAAGACCCGATTCTGAGCTGAGAAATAGAGTAGCTGCAAAGTAGCCTTTTCTAACTGCAGATAATAAAGATTAGAGAATGGGTTTTGCATTGGAATTTCTACCGCGTGATTTAAATTTCTGGGAAAGTGTAATTTTTACTGATGAGAAATTCCCCCACTCTTCATACGATGGTTGCGTTCGAGTTTACAGACAGCCAAATTCAAGATACAGTGAGGCTTATACAAGCAAATCTCGAAAGAGTGGCAGATTCTCAGTCAACGTCTGGGCATGGAGTAATATGCAAGGGCCGGGCGTTTGTTGGATGATTGAGGGTCGGTTTACTAGTGAAAATTATATTGCAATTCTCGAAAATATTTTTCTACCGTCGTCAGAAATTATGTTTCCTGAAAGAAACTTTATATTTCAAAATGGCAATTGCCCCGTCCGTAGATCTAGAGCTGTTCAAAACTGGTTTCAAGAAAATAACGTGACTCGTTTACCATGGTCTTCTAAAAGCCCGGACTTAAACCCTATTGAAAACGTATGGGGTTTTATTGTGAAAAAAATGTATGACGCCAATTTTATACCTGCAAATGTTCAAGAATTATCTGATAAAATCGAGTAAATCTGGAATGAGCTTTCGCCAGACCACATCCGATCTTGTATATCAATTCCTAAGCGGTTGCAGGGTGTAGTGGCAAATAATGGAGCAGCTGTAAAATACTAAGTGGTGTTTCTTCTATATTACGTGTTAAGGTGTACAGGTCCCGAGTGGTGTAGCTTACAAGCGTCCACGTTCGATCAGTAGAGTTAAGCAACGCTCTCTCTGGTCACCTCGTGGTACGGCTATCACGGAAAAAAGTTGGTCCCGGTTGTCATAATAACATCATGACAGTCGTTAGTGGGGTTGGAAGTTCCCATAAAATGTACAGTGACGCCTATAATTGGCCTAACGGCTGTTGGCGGAGTACAGGATAAAATAAAAATAAAATTTTATTATAAGTTTTTACTTTACCTTAATACAATTCATGATTAATTAACTTTTCCTTAAGAAACATTTATTATTTAGTCACAAAATCTCTGCATTTTACGAAGCCAACGTATAAAACACCCTAATAAATTTAAGAAACTGCGTAATTGAAAATGGTGATACACTTTTAGCTATGCCACAAATAGCATGTGGACTCGACAAATTAAAATGGGAAATTCTATACGAAATGATCAAATACATTTTTTATTATACGCCAATCACAGTCATAATTTATAAACGAAACCCAAATAACATTACAGTAAATATAATCAATCCAACGGAATCAGAATTAACTCCAATTTGGGATAGAGAACTAAATAAAAAGGAACAAGAAAAGGACACTTTTTGCCAAAGTGTCAGGGAGCAAATCAATAACGATGCCGAAAATTAAAATTTTTACATTGAAGGGTTATTGTATAAAAGTATGGGAAATGCGGATTGTTTAGTAATTCCAAAATCATTTATATGAAAGGTTATTCACGATTTTCACGATTTACCCATTTTTTGGTCACCAAGGTCAAGAAAAAACAATTTCCAATATTAAATCCAGACGTTTTTGGCCAAATATGAATCAACAAATCATTGATTACGTGAGCAAGTGTCACATCTGTAATCAAAGAAAAACATCACCACATTTAAAACCAGCACCTATCCAAAATTTTGGCGAAATTTCAAAACCATTTGAACGTTGTTCTATGGACATTACAGGTCCTTTTGTCAGTTCATTCAATGGAAACAAATATTTACTAACGTTTATAGATCACTTTTCTAAATATATTGAAATCATTCCGATTCAGGATCAAAAAGCTACCACAGAAGCGAAAGCCCTATTCACTAAAGTAATAGCACGTCACGGCACAATGCAAAAATTTATTTCAGATAGAGGCACAAACTTTTTATCACTAGTAATGAAAGAACTTCCAAAATTTTTAGGAATAAATCATTCACAAACAGCGTATCATGCGGCTAGTAATGGCGCCATTGAACGCATACATTGAGTTTTTGGCTATGCACATTAATCAAAAAGGTGTACAAGACTGGGACGAATGGATCCCGTACTTTCAAATGGCACACAATTTTTGGACCCATTCATCCACAAGCTTCTCGTCATAGTTTTAATACATGGCCTGAATTACCAGAGAAACGGTTGCTTAGGCAAATAGAAACCAATTTTAATTTTCACATATAATCTCATAAGAGCATTAATTCTTTCCGGAAATTTTTTGAGTGCGTTCTAACAACGTCATATTAATTTGCCCGAGCGGGACGCGTTGTTGGAATGCACCAAAAATTATTTCCGGATATGAATTAATGCTCGAATGCAGATTCGGTAAGAAAATCGTAACGACACAAACCCTAAAAAAAAGTAATGTCTACCTACAAAAAATTTCCAAGAAATTTTTTAGTTGTCTTGGTTACGGCTCGTGAACTAATTTTTCTATTGGTCATTAATGAGTGCCGTACGATTTTCAATATAATAACGTATGACTATTCAATTCACCTGTCATCTGTCAAAAAGTGACCAATAACAATCCAGAATCCTGACGTTTCTTGACCAATCAAAAAAATATCAGTGGATATATCTTCCTAGAAGGTATTCAAGTGACTATTTTTAACAAATGCGATTTTTATTAGAAAAAGTCAATATTAGTGTCCTGTTACTATAGAAATTGCGTAGTTTGTTGCTAGATTTACTGAAAACTAATTTGAAAAAGTAGTTTGGTTCATTAAGTAGTCCCTCGAATACCATTCTTAGTCAAAGTTAAGTAGATTATTTTTGCGGTGGTATCACTACTCATGTCCATTGCGCTTGGGATTAGGACTCGTGCTAGCGCACTCGTCCTAATCATATCAAAGCGCAATGGACATTCGTGACACCACCGCAAAAATAGTCGACATAACTTTGACTACTCATGGTATTATAAGTGAATATTTTTTTAAATTTTATTTTTCAATGATTATCAACTTGTTTTATGTTTCTCATTAGAGTTTCAAGGTTAATGATTAAATCAAAGAATTGATTTTAACTAATAAGATTTAATTTGGTAAGTAGAAAAATTACTTATACAAAATTCATATTACGGTTAAGTTAAAAAAATGCTCATACCGTTGTTAACACTAATACCAAGGGAATAGTGCGCGTACAAGTTCGGATTATAACGTACAAAGGAACAAACCCAACAACATTACATCAGTATCCAGCCAGGACATAGCCGATTGCCCAAATCCACAGCAGCACTACAAGGAAAAATCATACAAAGGAATGAATTTAAGCAATATAAAGTTTACGCATTTTTGGTAGAGGTTACATAAAATATAACCCAGTGGGGGATGCATTAAAGTAACTTTCACTATGATGATGCAAGCTGCAAGGTCTTGCGAAACGTTAGTGAATATGGATGCACAAACAGCAAAACGGCCAAATCTGCCTAAGTATCCTCGTTCTCAAGATACTCAAACAACACGAGCCACTAAAGAGCATGGCCATCGCGCGGGCTTTTGCTCGACTTCACAAGGTGCAAGGCACATTAAGCCAGAAAATGCTGGGTGTTCATATACAAATACTACGCGATCTAAGCCGAAATTCTATGCTAAGGAGAATAATTCGAGTAACCGCGAAAGCCTCAAACAGTACATAGAATCAAGGTATTTATTGTGCCTTAATTTATGCGCTAATTGTTATGTGTTGCCGTCAAATTGGCTAGCGTGTGTAACTAAATTAGTCACGCTTGTTAATAACTTTCTTAAACGAAGCTGTGTGCGTTCATGTCTGCATACTAGCGTGTGTGATTACATTAATCACGCTTGTTAATAACTTTCTTAAACGAAGCTCTGTGTGTTCATGTCGGCTTACTAGCGTGTGTAACTAAATTAGTCACGCTTGTTAATAACTTTTCCAAACGAAGCTGTGTGCGTTCATGTCTGCATACTAACGTGTGTGATTACATTAATCACGCTTGTTAATAACTTTCTTAAACGAAGCTGTGTGCGTTCATGTCTGCATACTAACGTGTGTGATTACATTAATCACGCTTGTTAATAACTTTCCCAAACGAAGCTGTGTGCGTTCATGTCTGCATACTAACGTGTGTGATTACATTAATCACGCTTGTTAATAACTTTCTTAAACGAAGCTGTGTGCGTTCATGTCTGCATACTAACGTGTGTGATTACATTAATCACGCTTGTTAATAACTTTCTTAAACGAAGCTCTGTGTGTTCATGTCGGCTTACTAGCGTGTGTAACTAAATTAGTCACGCTTGTTAATAACTTTTCCAAACGAAGCTGTGTGCGTTGATGTCTGCATGCTAGCGGGTGTAGCTAAATTAATCACGCTTGTTAATAACTTTCCCAAATGAAGCTGTGTGCGTTCATGTCGGCATACTATCGTGTATAACTAAATTGAGCATAATTGCCAGTGGCGCTTTCTTAAAGCAGTGTGCGTTCGTTGTTGTGGCGCATTCTTATGTAACTAATTGAACATCTTTGCTAGTGTCATTTTCTAAAGTATTGGGCGTACAATGCTGCGTTTTATTTTTGTGTGCTTAATGAAATATCTTTTCTAACAGAATTTAACTCAAGCATGGTGCATTCAGTGCTGTAATTCACCATTATATACTTAATTAAGTATAAATTTGCTGATAGCATATAACCAAAGCACGGTACGTTCAGTACTGCATTTCACTTTTGCGTACTCACTACGCGCACTACACACTAGGCGCTCATTCTTGATTTTTCCTTGTACTTATGTAAGGGTTGTAGTTAGATAAGGCGCTCCCAGCTGAGCCTAGTTTTATTCGTTTAGGATAGGTTTCGTACGCCACTGTAACTGTATTATTGTATGCGCCGACCATTTCGGCCCTCTTGTAACCTTCGGCCATTGGTTTGGCAAACAGATTTGTTTACTGAATTTGACGTATGATTATCCCTGGTATGTGTGCATGATTATTTACATGGTGATTCAGCGTCTATGTCAAGATCGATGTAAGGTTTTTTGAAATGCTAATTTTAAGATTTTTTGTGCGTTTTTAATGCTTATTTTGAGATTTGTATACCTTTTTGTGCCTAAATCTGGTTTATTTTTAAGCCATAATTTTGAAGTTTTCTGTGTTTAACAATCCGCGCCCTAGTGATTAAGAAATCACATGCCCCACGTATTTTCTCCATTTTTGAATTTCAAAATTTGAGTTCTTGGCTAGTTGTGATTATTACAAGCACATTACTTACCCAGTAACTGCAATTCAGGTTCTGAGGGATTAATTAGAAATAACAAGAGATTATTTCTTCACATAGATAACAATTTCTTTTTTTTTTATTCTAAGAGAGCAAGAAACGTTATAACTGAATTTTTCTATTTTTCGATGTGGTTGGACGACTCGTGAATTTAATTTTTCGAAATAGACTATGAAATATGCATTGTAAGTGTAAAATTTTTGTAAATTTCCTATAAGGATGGAAGGTATACCTCTATGGGCAGAAAGAATTTCTGGGATGGAAATAAGCATCACTGCCCTACCTCTATATTTTATTAGGAATGCGCAAAATCGAATATTACTATAGAAAGCGATTGACAATTTGTAACATTTTGTAAATGGTAACCCAGTTTTTTAGTTTGTTATTCTGAAAACCATTTACTGAATCCAAAATATTTCTTTGGAGAAAACTTGATGTTACGGATCAAACCGGGAATACATTAATGGCATTTATAATATAAAATAATCTAAAAATCGCACTCTTAAGGATGTTCCAAATTTTAATTTTCAAACCTAGAGCAAAGACGGGTGCCTTCGTAGTTACTTTAAAGCTAAATTTTACTGCCATTTACAAAAAGGTTTTAGTTTCAGAAAGAAAAGGAGCAATTCGCGACTGATACGAAAACATCTCTGAATTTTTTGATGTCCCTGTTTTCTCCAGTTCAGTATGCGGTAAAAGTTATATCTATGCATAAATGCATATTTGTTTCTACCCATATTTTATCCTTCTAGTATTCAAATCAAGCAGTTCACAGAATACCCAAGAAATCACTGTCGCGTCGCATAAAAATGAAACTTCCATTTTGTTACAAACTTTTCACCAGATTGCGATGATAGTTCAAAGAATATTAATGAATCTGATAATGAGACTACTGACGGTGATTAAAATCGCATCTTCCCAGATTGAGCAAATGCCTTCGAAAGACGATTCTATTGAAGGAATGTGAATTATTGGTCACATACTACCAACAGTTGAGTATTTTGGGAGAGTTGTGTCTTAAAGTTACCAGGTGATCAGCATCATAAGCTGCCTTCGGATAATTTGTTATTGGACGATAGCGTTTGTGAGGTTGGAAAGATTTCAGAATATAAGGAATTAACTCCGATGCAAGTGGTTAATTCTGAAGATCGATGTTCCCCAAAGTCTGCAAATTTTGGCTAATCTATCATCTGAACAAGAAGATGACTGTGTTAAAGACAATTTAGGTTACTAACTGTTAGAATAATCTATATTGTATTATTTTACCATCTATTTGTTTAGTTGGCTGTAATGTTTTGTATTGTATTTTATGTAGTTATCATTTCTTCAGGGGCACCAAATTAACTGTGCTCTACTCAGAACCACAGACCTAAGAGATAGAGTAGCAAGGTCAACACATCACCAAGACACACAACTCACATAATGGTTGCTGTGCAAGCACCAAGGCGCGCTCCAACTCTGTATCCCGGATGCGGGCAATTTGAGCATTGTACCGCCAGATGCCAGCGCATAAAGCACCAGCCTCTACACCGCAAGGTAAATGAGGTTACAGATTATACATACATACATAATTTCTTCAGATATAAAAATAATTTCAAAAACTAGAAAGTCATTAGATTTTTCAAACTATTTAAGTTTTTCTATTTTGTAAATCTAAATAAAATATGTTTAATTTCAAACATCATAAAAGTGACAACTTATGTGACTTGATTCACAACGTAAAAGCTTTGATTATAATTATAATCATAGGTAAGGTAGTACTTCAGCTGATCAGACGTATAAAGTTGCCACTGTTGCTACTTTATCTGTCTAGTGATATAAAATAACAAAATCAAACATTTCAACAGCTGAAGGAGCAAAACCATCAGTTTCTCAAAAACATCTTGCAATAGCAACAAGTATTTTGAGGTTTGGTAGAGGCCTACTTCGAAATCTTTTTCTGTATACTCTCACCGACTCCCGACCATTTCTTGAAAATAAGCATGAACTAATACTATATCAGTCATTTCTGCGCGTGTAAGGTACAGCCATAGCAAAACATGTAAAATTTTGAAATTAAACAATAAAGGTTGGTCAGATTGAATTGTTTGATAATACACTTTTGTAACTAATGACGATGCGTATCATTGTTAACTCGTTGCTACGTAAACTTTTATTGTTGTTGGCCTTTAAACACGGTCCAATTTTTTGGACCAGTTCTAAGCCTGGATAATGTGGGAAGGAAAACAACACGTTTCGGTAGGCAATAAAACATTTAAATTCAATTATCTTAGAAACGGTTGCTCGAAGCAACACCTATCAAGTAACTATGATTCTCTTCGTTGTAGTTGCTCCGCCCCCTGTATATCGTGCAGGGGGGTTCAAGGGAAGCCTGCGTGCTCTCCCAGGGTGTCACAGACGAGCGCGCAAAGAACATAGCCTAGTGACACCAAGACCGCACCCCTTGCCTTCTCGAGGCGACGCTGATCTTGCAGAGAGGCGGGCGGATCGACTCCCAATTTCCTAAAACTCCCACAACCTACCCAATATCCTTCTTCGCCCCCTACCCCCCCGCCCCACACCACAAACTTTGCAATGGTTTGTTCATAAACATTGCTCATCGGGCGGGGCGCGGGCTACCACCCCGTTAGCCCCCATGCCCACAAATATAAACGGTAGCAATGGTAATATGGACAAGCCTCGGCCAGGAGCGGACATGGGTTCATCCGCTCCTGGACTTGATGGAACCCCCCCCCCCCCCCCCCCCCCACGACGACGACCCGGCTACCGTATCCCCACCATCTGGCCCTTCGTCTTCGACGGGGGCCACCAGGAGGCCAACCAGCACACTCGCCTCACCACCGGCTTCCCAGTCCGGTTCACAAGGGCGTGCCCAACCCAGCGATACACAACAGCCGGAGTCTCCCCGTTCTCGGCACGCCCTAACACCCCCTGCTGCTGCAGAAGAAGTAAAGCGATTCCAGTGCGACCGCTGCCCTAAGGGCTACGACCTAAAGTCCTCGCTCGCGAGGCACCAGAAAGATTGCGGCGCGAGAAACCGCTAAAGATGCCAGTTCTGTTCTGTAAGATGCCGTACCCAACCTTTGCCGCCGTTCGGCAACATGAACGACGGTCCCACGGTGAACTATACCGTGCGGAGTGGTTGGCTAAGTTCCCTTCTTCGGATGCCGAACTCTATCAAAAGATTGCTGATATAGAAGCAAGAAGCAAGAAGGGAGTAATATCATACCGTGAGTTAAAAGCAGCCACCGGGTTGACTGAACATCAACTTCGCATAAAAGAGAAAAGCCCGAGTACAAAAAGTACCTGGAGAGGGCGAAGAAGGAGTGGAAGGCAAAGGTACTGTCAACCCTATTTAAGCCAGCCGTAGCCCCCACCCCCATCTCGACCCTCCCCGTTGCGCCACCTACCACTCAGGTGAGGCCACCATCGCCCATCTCGGCACCTCTCTCCCCACGACTGCTTTCTCCCTTGGCACAGACATCTGCCGCTCTCTCCCAAGCGTCGAGCAAGAAATGCAGGGAATAAGAATTTTTTGTTAGGAATTTAATATACCGAGGCACAAAAAAGTTATCAAGCTTTAGATGTATGCAAAATGCTGCTGATGGCGTCCTCTGCAATGTACACCATAACTGTCATCAGATTTGGTTTTCTCATAAAAAAAACATTAATAATTGTGCTATTATTAAAATAAAATTTTAAAAAAAGTAAAAATCATAATAACTGACACCCTGTATTTCGGAAACTATCAACTTTTGGACTAAGGTAAGTTGGGCTAGATCGTCATAATTAGCCTCAGGATATGTGCTTGCGTTTTGTACATGAGTTTTAGCGACACCCTGCAGTGAGGTACTAGTGAAACACTGGAATCAATTATATCACAGTTATTGTTTTAAACCATAAAATAACTAAAAATTATATCTCTCTCAGAAGTTTTAATATTAAAAGAAATAAATACGTTTTATAAAAGCTTTGTGTTGAGGCTGGTAGCAGTTGAAGCTCTGAAAGCAATTTTTATTGCAAATAACATTCAATTTTATTTTCAAATTAACACGTAATTGCAATAAAAGTAACGAAATAAGAAAACAATACTTTTGTAGAAACGTAAGGAATCGAGATTGAGGTAGAATCGTGATACATTGGAAATAATTTTTCCATGGTTACGATGAATAAAAGTCACAACTAATAATTAAATTATATTGTTGAAATGGGCGATCTTGTTATTTTATATGATTAGGTAGATAAAGTAGCAACAGTGGCAACTTTATACGTCTTATCAGCTAAAGTACTACCTTTACCTATGATTATAATTATAACCAAAGCTTTTACGTTGTGAATCAAGTCACATAAGCTGTCACTTTTATGATGGTTGAAATTAAACATATTTTATTTAGATTACAAAATATAAAAATTTACAATAATTTTAAAAATCTGATGACTTTCTAGTTTTTGAAATTATTTTTATACCTGAAGAAATGATAACTACATAAAATACAATACAAAACATTACAGCCAACTAAACAAATAGATGGCAAAATAATACAATATAGATTATTCTAACAGTTAGTAACCTAAATTGTCTTTAACACAGTCATCTTCTTGTTCAGATGATAGATTAGAACCTGATTCACCGCTGTCGTCTACTGTTATAATTATTTCTTCTGTCATGCATAATTCTGAATTTATTCTCTGCTAAAGTTTTGACGTCGTATAATTTGAGTGTGTTATTTGCATCAACATAGTTCTTTACTGACACCCACATTTTCCCAATCGTGTTTAGTTCTGGATGGTAAGAGGGTAATCAAGGACTACGTGTGAAGATGTTCGACTAATAATTTCTCCATCATATTTATCCTTCTAGTATTCAAAGCAAGCAGTTCACAGAATACCCAAGAAATCACTGTCGCATAAAAATGAAACTTCCATTTTGTTACAAAACTTTTCACCAGATTGCGATGATAGTTCAAAGAATATTAATGAATCTGATAATGAGACTACTGACGGTGATTAAAATCGCATCTTTCCCAGATTGAGCAAATGCCTTCGAAAGACGATTCTATTGAAGGAATGTGAATTATTGGGCACATACTACCAACAGTTGAGTATTTTGGGGAGAGTTGTGTCTTAAAGTACCAGGTGATCAGCATCATAAGCTGCCTTCGGATAATTTGTTATTGGACGATAGCGTTTGTGAGGTTGGAAAGATTTCAGAATATAAGGAATTAACTCCGATGCAAGTGGTTAATTCTGAAGATCGATGTTCCCCAAAGTCTGCAAATTTTGGGGCTAATCTATCATCTGAACAAGAAGATGACTGTGTTAAAGACAATTTAGGTTACTAACTGTTAGAATAATCTATATTGTATTATTGTACCATCTATTTGTTTAGTTGGCTGTAATGTTTTGTATTGTATTTTATGTAGTTATCATTTCTCAGGGGCACCAAATTAACTGTGCTCTACTCAGAACCACAGACCTAAGAGATAGAGTAGCAAGGTCAACACATCACCAAGACACACAACTCACATAATGGTTGCTGTGCAAGCACCAAAGGCGCGCTCCAACTCTGTAATCCCGGATGCGGGGCAATTTGAGCATTGTACCGCCAGATGCCAGCGCATAAAGCACCAGCCTCTACACCGCAAGGTAAATGAGGTACAGATTATACATACATACATAATTTCTTCAGATATAAAAATAATTTCAAAAACTAGAAAGTCATTAGATTTTTCAAACTATTTAAGTTTTTCTATTTTGTAAATCTAAATAAAATATGTTTAATTTCAAACATCATAAAAGTGACAACTTATGTGACTTGATTCACAACGTAAAAGCTTTGATTATAATTATAATGATAGGTAAAGGTAGTACTTCAGCTGATTAGACGTATAAAGTTGCCACTGTTGCTACTTTATCTGTCTAGTGATATAAAATAACAAAATCAAACATTTCAACAGCTGAAGGAGCAAAACCATCAGTTTCTCAAAAACATCTTGCAATAGCAACAGTATTTTGAGGTTTGGTAGAGGCCTACTTCGAAATCTTTTTCTGTATACTCTCACCGACTCCCGACCATTTCCTTGAAAATAAGCATGAACTAATACTATGTCAGTCATTTCTGCGCGTGTAAGGTACAGCCATAGCAAAACATGTAAAATTTTGAAATTAAACAATAAAGGTTGGTCAGATTGAATTGTTTGATAATACACTTTTGTAACTAATGACGATGCGTATCATTGTTAACTCGTTGCTACGTAAACTTTTATTGTTGTTGGCCTTTAAACACGGTCCAATTTTTTTTGGACCAGTTCTAAGCTGGATAATGTGGGAGGAAAACAACACGTTTCGGTAGGCAAAACTTTTAAATTCAATTATCTTAGAAACGGTTGCTCGAAGCAACACCTATCAAGTAACTATGATTCTCTTCGTTGTAGTTGCTCCGCCCCCCCTGTATATCGTGCAGGGGGGGTTCAAGGGAAGCCTGCGTGCTCTCCCAGGGTGTCACAGACGAGCGCGCAAAGAACATAGCCTAGTGAAACCAAGACCGCACCCCTTGCCTTCTCGAGGCGACGCTGATCTTGCAGAGAGGCGGGCGGATCGACTCCCAATTTCCCTAAAACTCCCACAACCTACCCCAATATCCTTCTTCGCCCCCTACCCCCCCGCCCCACACCACAAACTTTGCAATGGTTTGTTCATAAACATTGCTCATCGGGCGGGGCGCGGGCTACCCACCCCGTTAGCCCCCATGCCCACAAATATAAACGGTAGCAATGATAATATGGACAAGCCTCGGCCAGGAGCGGACATGGTTCATCCGCTCCTGGACTTGATGGAACCCCCCCCCCCCACGACGACGACCCCGCTACCGTATCCCCACCATCTGGCCCTTCGTCTTCGACGGGGGCCACCAGGAGGCCAACCAGCACACTCGCCTCACCACCCGGCTTCCCAGTCCGGTTCACAAGGGCGTGCCCAACCCAGCGATACACAACAGCCGGAGTCCTCCCCGGTCTCGGCACGCCCTAACGCCCCCTGCTGCTGCAGAAGAAGTAAAGCGATTCCAGTGCGACCGCTGCCCTAAGGGCTACGACCTAAAGTCCTCGCTCGCGAGGCACCAGAAAGATTGCGGAGCGAGAAACCGCTAAAGATGCCAGTTCTGTAAGATGCCGTACCCAACCTTTGCCGCCGTTCGGCAACATGAACGACGGTCCCACGGTGAACTATACCGTGCGGAGTTGTTGGCTAAGTTCCCTTCTTCGGATGCCGAACTCTATCAAAAGATTGCTGATATAGAAGCAAGAAGCAAGAAGGAGTAATATCATACCGTGAGTTAAAAGGAGCCACCGGTTGACTGAACATCAACTTCGGCATAAAAGAGAAAAGCCCGAGTACAAAAAGTACCTGGAGAGGGCGAAGAAGGAGTGGAAGGCAAGGGTACTGTCACCCTATTTAAGCCAGCCGTAGCCCCCACCCCCATCTCGACCCTCCCCGTTGCGCCACCTACCACTCAGGTGAGGCCACCATCGCCCATCTCGGCACCTCTCTCCCCACGACTGCTTTCTCCCTTGGCACAGACATCTGCCGCTCTCTCCCAAGCGTCGAGCAAGAAATGCCAGGGAATAAGAATTTTTTGTTAGGAATTTAATATACCGATGCACAAAAAAGTTACCAAGCTTTAGATGTATGCAAAATGCTGCTGGTGGCGTCCTCTGCAATGTACACCATAACTGTGATCAGATTTGGTTTTCTCATAAAAAAAACATTAATAATGTGCTATTATTAAAATAAAATTTTAAAAAAAGTAAAAGTCATAATAACTGACACCCTGTATTTCGGAAACTATCAACTTTTGACTAAGGTAAGTTGGGCTAGATCGTCATAATTTAGCCTCAGGAATATGTGCTTGCGTTTTGTACAGGAGTTTTAGCGACACCCTGCAGTGAGGTACTATTGAAAACACTGGAATCAATTATATCACAGTTATTGTTTTAAACCATAAAATAACTAAAAATTATATCTCTCTTCAGAAGTTTTAATATTAAAAGAAATAAATACGTTTACAAAAGCTTTGTGTTGAGGCTGGTAGCAGTTGAAGCTCTGAAAGCAATTTTTATTGCAAATAACATACAATTTTATTTTCAAATTAACACGTAATGGCAATAAAAGTAACGAAATAAGAAAACAATACTTTTGTAGAAACGTAAGGAATCGAGATTGAGTAGAATCGTGATACATTGGAAATAATTTTTCCATGGTTACGATGAATAAAAGTCACAACTATAATTAAATTATATTGTTGAAATGGGTGATCTTGTTATTTTATATGATTAGGTAGATAAAGTAGCAACAGTGGCAACTTTATACGTCTTATCAGCTAAAGTACTACCTTTACCTATGATTATAATTATAACCAAAGCTTTTACGTTGTGAATCAAGTCACATACGCTGTCACTTTTATGATGTTTGAAATTAAACATATTTTATTTAGATTTACAAAATATATAAATTTACAATAATTTTAAAAACCTGATGACTTTCTAGTTTTGAAATTATTTTTATACCTGAAGAAATGATAACTACATAAAATACAATACAAAACATTACAGCCAACTAAACAAATAGATGGCAAAATAATACAATATAGATTATTCTAACAGTTAGTAACCTAAATTGTCTTTAACACAGTCATCTTCTTGTTCAGATGATAGATTAGAACCTGATTCACCGCTGTCGTCTACTGTTATAATTATTTCTTCTGTCATGCATAATTCCTGAATTTATTCTCTGCTAAAGTTTTGACGTCGTATAATTTGAGTGTGTTATTTGCATCAACATAGTTCTTTACTGACACCCACATTTTCCCAATCGTGTTTAGTTCTGGATGGTAAGAGGGTAATCCAAGGACTACGTGTGAAGATGTTCGACTAATAATTTCTCCATCATATTTTATCCTTCTAGTATTCAAAGCAAGCAGTTCACAGAATACCCAAGAAATCACTGTCGCATAAAAATGAAACTTCCATTTTGTTACAAAACTTTTCACCAGATTGCGATGATAGTTCAAAGAATATTAATGAATCTGATAATGAGACTACTGACGGTGATTAAAATCGCATCTTTCCCAGATTGAGCAAATGCCTTCGAAAGACGATTCTATTGAAGGAATGTGAATTATTGGGCACATACTACCAACAGTTGAGTATTTTGGGGAGAGTTGTGTCTTAAAGTTACCAGGTGATCAGCATCATAAGCTGCCTTCGGATAATTTGTTATTGGACGATAGCGTTTGTGAGGTTGGAAAGATTTCAGAATATAAGGAATTAACTCCGATGCAAGTGGTTAATTCTGAAGATCGATGTTCCCCAAAGTCTGCAAATTTTGGGCTAATCTATCATCTGAACAAGAAGATGACTGTGTTAAAGACAATTTAGGTTACTAACTGTTAGAATAATCTATATTGTATTATTGTACCATCTATTTGTTTAGTTGGCTGTAATGTTTTGTATTGTATTTTATGTAGTTATCATTTCTTCAGGGGCACCAAATTAACTGTGCTCTACTCAGAACCACAGACCTAAGAGATAGAGTAGCAAGGTCAACACATCACCAAGACACACAACTCACATAATGGTTGCTGTGCAAGCACCAAAGGCGCGCTCCAACTCTGTATCCCGGATGCGGGGCAATTTGAGCATTGTACCGCCAGATGCCAGCGCATAAAGCACCAGCCTCTACCCCGCAAGGTAAATGAGGTTACAGATTATACATACATACATAATTTCTTCAGATATAAAAATAATTTCAAAAACTAGAAAGTCATTAGATTTTTCAAACTATTTAAGTTTTTCTATTTTGTAAATCTAAATAAAATATGTTTAATTTCAAACATCATAAAAGTGACAACTTATGTGACTTGATTCACAACGTAAAAGCTTTGATTATAATTATAATGATAGGTAAAGGTAGTACTTCAGCTGATTAGACGTATAAAGTTGCCACTGTTGCTACTTTATCTGTCTAGTGATATAAAATAACAAAATCAAACATTTCAACAGCTGAAGGAGCAAAACCATCAGTTTCTCAAAAACATCTTGCAATAGCAACAAGTATTTTGAGGTTTGGTAGAGGCCTACTTCGAAATCTTTTTCTGTATACTCTCACCGACTCCCGACCATTTCCTTGAAAATAAGCATGAACTAATACTATGTCAGTCATTTCTGCGCGTGTAAGGTACAGCCATAGCAAAACATGTAAAATTTTGAAATTAAACAATAAAGGTTGGTCAGATTGAATTGTTTGATAATACACTTTTGTAACTAATGACGATGCGTATCATTGTTAACTCGTTGCTACGTAAACTTTTATTGTTGTTGGCCTTTAAACACGGTCCAATTTTTTTGGACCAGTTCTAAGCCTGGATAATGTGGGAAGGAAAACAACACGTTTCGGTAGGCAAAACTTTTAAATTCAATTATCTTAGAAACGGTTGCTCGAAGCAACACCTATCAAGTAACTATGATTCTCTTCGTTGTAGTTGCTCCGCCCCCCTGTATATCGTGCAGGGGGGGTTCAAGGGAAGCCTGCGTGCTCTCCCAGGGTGTCACAGACGAGCGCGCAAAGAACATAGCCTAGTGAAACCAAGACCGCACCCCTTGCCTTCTCGAGGCGACGCTGATCTTGCAGAGAGGCGGGCGGATCGACTCCCAATTTCCTAAAACTCCCACAACCTACCCAATATCCTTCTTCGCCCCCTACCCCCCCGCCCCACACCACAAACTTTGCAATGGTTTGTTCATAAACATTGCTCATCGGGCGGGGCGCGGGCTACCACCCCGTTAGCCCCCATGCCCACAAATATAAACGGTAGCAATGATAATATGGACAAGCCTCGGCCAGGAGCGGACATGGGTTCATCCGCTCCTGGACTTGATGGAACCCCCCCCCCCCCCACGACGACGACCCCGCTACCGTATCCCCACCATCTGGCCCTTCGTCTTCGACGGGGGCCACCAGGAGGCCAACCAGCACACTCGCCTCACCACCGGCTTCCCAGTCCGGTTCACAAGGGCGTGCCCAACCCAGCGATACACAACAGCCGGAGTCTCCCCGGTCTCGGCACGCCCTAACGCCCCCTGCTGCTGCAGAAGAAGTAAAGCGATTCCAGTGCGACCGCTGCCCTAAGGGCTACGACCTAAAGTCCTCGCTCGCGAGGCACCAGAAAGATTGCGGAGCGAGAAACCGCTAAAGATGCCAGTTCTGTAAGATGCCGTACCCAACCTTTGCCGCCGTTCGGCAACATGAACGACGGTCCCACGGTGAACTATACCGTGCGGAGTTGTTGGCTAAGTTCCCTTCTTCGGATGCCGAACTCTATCAAAAGATTGCTGATATAGAAGCAAGAAGCAAGAAGGGAGTAATATCATACCGTGAGTTAAAAGGAGCCACCGGGTTGACTGAACATCAACTTCGGCATAAAAGAGAAAAGCCCGAGTACAAAAAGTACCTGGAGAGGGCGAAGAAGGAGTGGAAGGCAAGGGTACTGTCAACCCTATTTAAGCCAGCCGTAGCCCCCACCCCCATCTCGACCCTCCCCGTTGCGCCACCTACCACTCAGGTGAGGCCACCATCGCCCATCTCGGCACCTCTCTCCCCACGACGGCTTTCTCCCTTGGCACAGACATCTGCCGCTCTCTCCCAAGCGTCGAGCAAGAAATGCCAGGGAATAAGAATTTTTTGTTAGGAATTTAATATACCGATGCACAAAAAAGTTACCAAGCTTTAGATGTATGCAAAATGCTGCTGGTGGCGTCCTCTGCAATGTACACCATAACTGTGATCAGATTTGGTTTTCTCATAAAAAAAAACATTAATAATTGTGCTATTATTAAAATAAAATTTTAAAAAAAGTAAAAGTCATAATAACTGACACCCTGTATTTCGGAAACTATCAACTTTTGGACTAAGGTAAGTTGGGCTAGATCGTCATAATTTAGCCTCAGGAATATGTGCTTGCGTTTTGTACAGGAGTTTTAGCGACACCCTGCAGTGAGGTACTATTGAAACACTGGAATCAATTATATCACAGTTATTGTTTTAAACCATAAAATAACTAAAAATTATATCTCTCTTCAGAAGTTTTAATATTAAAAGAAATAAATACGTTTATAAAAGCTTTGTGTTGAGGCTGGTAGCAGTTGAAGCTCTGAAAGCAATTTTTATTGCAAATAACATACAATTTTATTTTCAAATTAACACGTAATGGCAATAAAAGTAACGAAATAAGAAAACAATACTTTTGTAGAAACGTAAGGAATCGAGATTGAGGTAGAATCGTGATACATTGGAAATAATTTTTCCATGGTTACGATGAATAAAAGTCACAACTAATAATTAAATTATATTGTTGAAATGGGTGATCTTGTTATTTTATATGATTAGGTAGATAAAGTAGCAACAGTGGCAACTTTATACGTCTTATCAGCTAAAGTACTACCTTTACCTATGATTATAATTATAACCAAAGCTTTTACGTTGTGAATCAAGTCACATACGCTGTCACTTTTATGATGTTTGAAATTAAACATATTTTATTTAGATTTACAAAATATAAAAATTTACAATAATTTTAAAAACCTGATGACTTTCTAGTTTTTGAAATTATTTTTATACCTGAAGAAATGATAACTACATAAAATACAATACAAAACATTACAGCCAACTAAACAAATAGATGGCAAAATAATACAATATAGATTATTCTAACAGTTAGTAACCTAAATTGTCTTTAACACAGTCATCTTCTTGTTCAGATGATAGATTAGAACCTGATTCACCGCTGTCGTCTACTGTTATAATTATTTCTTCTGTCATGCATAATTCCTGAATTTATTCTCTGCTAAAGTTTTGACGTCGTATAATTTGAGTGTGTTATTTGCATCAACATAGTTCTTTACTGACACCCACATTTTCCCAATCGTGTTTAGTTCTGGATGGTAAGAGGGTAATCCAAGGACTACGTCTGAAGATGTTCGACTAATAATTTCTCCATCATATAACCTTTATGTGTACGTTTATGTAATTTTCTTTTTAGTTTCATACAACTTAATATAAATGTTTCTTACTAATAACCACTTTTGCAATTCTACTTTTTCCAAACGAATGTTGGATTCGACTCAGTACAGAAATTGTGATACGATGTATTATATTGACCAAAATGGATCTTTTTCAAGATTTGGCAATAATATTTCTTTCAGCCACTTGACATAATTTTGATGGGTCATTTCATCGTGGTAATCGCCTTTTTCATAAGTTCTGATTTAAACATCAATACAAAATTTTGTACGAAACCCTTTTTAATTCCGACATGAAGAATAATCGATCGTTGTCCTTTACCGACAGGGGATTTTAAACAGCTGTTGGTGCCATCATCCTAAAATTTAGAACAGTATAGGAGCTATGCAAGTACGTTTCATCGGTGTATACACAAATTCAACACGTTTTACTGGAATTTCTCTCTTCTCTATTAGAACTTGCCTATTGTCGTGACATTTTCTCTATTGAAAACCCATTCTGTGTACTAATCGCCTAATGGAATGTAACTTGTCAGTGAAATTAACACCCAACCCCCTTCTTCATTTTGTACGGCTTCGAACACAGCTTTCACTGTAGGTCTCCTTTTATGGATTTGCGCAAAGTTATAGATCATGCTTCGGATTACTTCTTCTTCATATAGATCGACAGATGACCTGGTGCTAGGTTTAGTAATTGGTTTTCTTGGAGTAGTAAATTTTCTTCCACCACTTGGTTCGGCTTTTTTAACAATTCGCTTAACTGTATTTAGACCAACACCGGTTGCTTTAGCCACTCATTCTTGCAAAAAACTGAAAGAAATTGCAGGAGTCCTACTCGATTCTTCCTCCATATTATTTCAGGTCCTTGACTACAAATTAGTTTCTCAGGGTTACCCATAATGTAGGCAACTCTATAAATAATTAAAATTTCCTTAAGAAATTACTTTATAAGTCAATATTTTATATTTACATGTAACTGTGAAAACAACAATCAAAACGAAATGCACAAATTAGTCCTTGAAAATGGTTGATTTTTAAACTGCAGGCAGGACCCCAAAGAACTGTTTTTAGAATGTACTATCGCATCGGGAAACGTGTTTAGACAAAGGCAGGCCACAGGCCTCAATATTTTCAATTACAAGTGCACAAATGTCCAGCTTGCTTTTTAAGTTGGTCGAAATTTATATTTGCATTATAACCCCAAAATATTATTTAATGAGACTTGACACTTGAGTTAGTTCTAACTATAACAAGAGCCATCTTTGATACTTAATGGTAATAGAAATCTAGCAAGCTTTGTAATATGTCATTTGGGTTGCCTGCTTAACTCTATTTGTTCGGCGCGCCAAGTATAGTAACTATTAAATATATGGTCCTGGCACAGTAGTTGACAATAATGGGGAGATACAGTTATCATAGGTAATCTTTTGGTATATTTTTCTAATTATGTACCCCGATACAAATGCTATGGATGCTAAATAAATGTTGGTTTCAGGCATATCATTGATTTTTAAACTTTGGATTTTCAACCGTAGTTCTACTGGTAATAACAATCCTTCTCTATTAATGGATGTTGTTTGGAGAGATAATAGTTGGCCAATACTACTAATAAAACTGTGGTAGTTGAAGTGGCAGATTTAACTATTCCACGCGCAAAATTTGGCTTAGTGCATATTCTGCATATTTTCGCAACTAAGGATGTACACAGAGCTGGACTGAGTGTGAAGTGAAAGTTAAAAAGTTTTTCGGCGATAACAAGAAGAGCTGAACTGTTACGATAGTGATAACCTTATGGGTGCAAATGGTTAACTGCACAGCTTGTTTAACCTTTATCAGCAGATACCTGTAAGGAGTTTCTTGTGAAGGCTGCAAAAAACAATACCATGCTTCTTATGTGGCAAAAGCGACGATATTATTAGATTCTTAGTATAGTATAGTATACCGGGGCTACTATGGAAATGCTCCCAATCTCTTAATGTGCAAAGAATTGTCTGGTACTTGATATTGCAAGTGCTCAAAGTTTGGTTGAGATAAAACTGTTTTGTAATTGGGGATTTATACTGTAAAACAGGTTAAAATTAAATAAATAAATAAAATTACATCCAATACTTTTAACAAGCAGAGTACTAATAAGTGCTATAACTATTTTGATTGTTAGAATAACATTTAAGTTGTCAATACATTTTGAAAGGTGACTTAACCTATTCATATTTCTATTTTTGACATTCGAAAAATAAGTGTTTCTATAGAAACAATATATGCTATTGTATTCCGTATGTCAAATATTTAAATTTGCCGCCATAAATAAAATAGGTTTCAGTATTAATTACTAGATGTCTTTAGGTGGTGTTCCCTATGTGCGGGCCATAGTATTTAATTTAGTCCGCCATGTTCAAGTATAGCCATTACCATGTCAACAGAAGAAGTGGGCTGTTAGTAAATATGAAATGTTTTAAAATTAGGTATTATTTTGGCTGTACATAACATTTTTTATATTTGTAAAGAAATTGTAAAAGTCATGGTTTACCAATGTGCCTACCGGATACAAGGTGTATAGGGCCGGGAAGGTAACCAGAAATCCCAGTAGATATAGGAGAGTACCACCACGTCCGCCATGTTTGCTCCCCTGTCATATGCGTCACTTTGAGGTTTGTAACACAATTTCGTCAACGTGACATTTATTGGAAATCCGAAATTTTACTTAAAATTGGTAAGACTGTAAGTCTATCTCAAATTCGAGGTTAGCAGGTTAGGTTTTGTCTGTTATTTGACACAAACTGACGCAAAACATAATCCGACAACCTCGATTTTGACATAGACTTACAGTCTTACCAATTTCAAGTAAAATTTTATACATAACTCAATCAGTCATTACTGATGGGAACAAAAATGGCGGCGATGGCGGCATTTTCACGGATCAAAGAATGGCGGTACTCTCCTATATACACTCGCTCTGTTCCCTATTACAGTGACTTGATAGAGACAGTGGCGACAATAGGCATAATTTGCCTCAAAATGGCGGCCTATGGCCTACTAACTTTAATAAATTGAAAGTTTCTGAATGGTCATGGTTATACAACGTATGAATAATGTGTTGGTGGCACTGTAAATCTATATCAAACTCGAGGTTATCAAGTTAGGTTTTGTGTCAGTTTTGACACAAACTGACGCAAAACCTAACCTGCTAACCTCGAATTTGGTATAAACAAACAAAAGCATCAACAAATGTTGCCTCTTAATGGCGGCCGATACCATGTGATTCGAGCGACCAATAAAAAAGGATACACTCTATTGTCGCCACTGTCTCATAGAAAGTAACTGTATTCCCTATTTGCAGGCCATAGTATTTAATTTAGTCGGCCATGGAATAAGAAACGGTTCATTGTTTGGAACTGTGTTGACATGTGTCACCGTGTAAATAATAACATTACAAACAGCTGATTTGATCAACCAGTGCATGATAGCCGGTTTTTGTCATCTTTGTAGTTTTCTAAAGCAACAAAAAGTTTGCAGATTGTGATTTGTCTTGTCTGATATGTATAAAAGTAGGTTATAATGTAAGTGTTATGAAGTGACCTACCTGTGCAGTAATATTTCGTGCTAAAGATGAGTGCACTCATTTGAGTCTATTGGGTTTAGAGCTAACAATTATTGTTGTTATTTTTGCAGAATTGCGTAACCAAAATAACGGATTTGCTCGAAATAAAACCTTTTACGTTTTATGGGAAACCTTTCAAGAATCTGCAGAGAGCTTTGGATAATATATCATCTGATGATCGTCATAACAATATTGAGGTTATCCTAATTCCACCTGATGTACACACTCTTAACAGATGAAGAGGAAATGGACGACGATGATTTGGAATCTCAACAACTTCCAACTGATATCCGTGGCCATGTCGAAGTTCATTATGATACTGATAGTCCATAGTCCATAATTCGCTCCAATTTAGCCGACACCGTATACAGCACGATGTTCCACAATCTCCAGCCCCAAAGCGCAAAGTTATTTCTAACAAGAAGAAACCTAAATGGTCTGATGAAATAATTGATTTTACCATACCCTCTACGGATGGTTACACAAACAGATTAGAAATTATGAAAAATGAAATGCCAGGACTAAATCCTGTACAATTCTTTGAAAAACTTTTAGATGATTCTATAATTGAGTATATTGTGGACCCAACCAAAAGCTACGCTATGAAAGCCAGCAGCCACGTGTTTTCAATTACCGAAGAAGACATCTGAATTTTCATTGGGATTTTCCTTCTCAGTGGTTACCACAAGCTCCCAAGGGAACGCTGCTATTGGAGTTTAGGCGAAGACCTGGCTGTTCCAATTGCGACTAAGAGCATGTCCAGAAATAGGTTTCATGAAATAAAAAGACACATTTTGCAGACAACAATGAGCTACATAAAAATGATAAAATTGGATCAAAACCTCAAGCAGTGGGGTATTATGCACGAGGAGCTCTCAATAGACGAGGCAATGGTAAAATATTTTGGGCATCACCCATCCAAACAATTTATAAAGAGAAAACCTGTACGATTTGGATACAAAGATTGGATGTTCTGGCTATTGTTACAGCTTTGACACATACTGCGGCGCTAAAAATAATACTAATGTCAAAAGGAAAATACCCCTAAGTTCTCAAGTAGTTTTAGAGTTATTGGAAGATGTTGAACACCCCACGAAGCATATAATCTTTTTAACAATTATTTCAGCAGTTTTGAGCTTATGAATGAACTGCGAGAACTTGGATTTTGTGCAACAGGAACTGTCAGGGAGAACCGCACAAAGCAGTGTCCATTGAAAAGCATAAAACTAATAAAAAAAGAAGAACAACGCGGATATATTGAGTATCAGTATGAAAAAGACAAACGTCTACTCTTTGTTAGATGGAAAGACAATAATGTTGTAACCATGACTACCAACTTTACTGTTGAACCATTATCCAAAGTAAAAAGGTGGTCTTCCGTAACTAAGGAAAAAGTTGACGTTCTACAACCCAAACTTTTTAGTCATTATAACTGCTCTATGGATGGAGTGGATTTATTGGACCAAGCTGTAAGTAATTACAGAGTGAGTATCCAAGAAAAAAATGGCATTGGTGTCTTTGGACCCATATGTTGAATGTTACAATGGTAAATGCTTGGATACTATATGTATTGATCAATCCAAAAGAAATGGACTTATTGAAGTTTATGAGGAACATTGCCACGCACTACTTACGATGTTTCGATAAATCGACATATTCAAAAACCCGACCAAAGGGATCAGTTCCAAAAATTATTATTCAACATCCAGGAGGATATTTTCCACAAAAACATGAAAAACAGGCAGGAAGAACTAAACAGTTACATTGCAAATTGTGTCTCTCGAAAGCAATTTGGATGTGTCGAAAAAGCAATATAACATTATGTGTCGAAAGGGTTCTTTTAGAATGTATCACAATTTTTAATTATTGCTGGAAATAAATAAAAATATAAAATATTAGACCCATCGTACTCAATTGAGCACACCCGTTTTTTTCAGAACATTTTTGAAAAATTTGCATTTTTTTGCTCAGTTCACGTAAAGTGACATATTATCCAACAAGGTGAGCAAAACAAAAAGGATAGAAGTTGAAAAAAGAAGTCCTTGGGATTAAATGGGTTAAGTGTCGTTGAATCCATTGACGAGACATTCGCAAATGGTTTGCTTCTATAAAAGAATATCTTGAATTAAAAGGTTTCGACGATATATTGCCATATCCTTCAAGAGTATTAAATGGGAACGAAACATGTTTTTACCCTTGTCCCGAAAACATCAAGGTTTTAGCTCCTAAAGGCGCTAAAAATGTTTACGAAATCGATTCTGCCCTTATCAATTCTTTATAAGCTTGTTCTTCTACGTGGGGAGTGACACACAGTGACAATGGCTGGATGAAGACAGAGATCTTTTATGAATACATAGAAAATGTATTACATCCATGTCTGAAAAGGACTGGAGTTAAATTTCCAGTGATTCTTTTTGTAGATGGGCATACCACGCATCAAACCTTTCAATTAAGTCAACTTTGCACTAAATTGGAGATTGTATTGATAGCACTTCATCCAAATGTCACCAGGATAATGCAGCCTGCCGATGTATCAGCTTTTAAACCACTGAAAATAAGGTGGAAGGGAGCTATCTTAGAATATAAAAGAAAGAATCCTCGTGAAGCACTTACTAAAGAAAGATATGTTGTAGATAAATGGACTAAGGCGGACACTATAAAAAATGGCTTTAGGGTCAGCGGTTTGTACCCCTGGAGCCCATCTGCTATTGATTTTACTAAATGCCTTGAAATGAATAAAACAAACAATATCACCACTGAACAATGAAAATTCAGAAGATGATGTATATCTTTCTTACAATTTAAGGATATAGTAGGAGAAGAAAAAATTAATTACTTACTCAAGGAATTGATGAACATTTTGGATATACCGATGAATTTTTATTGTTACACAGAATATATCAAGAATTTAAATTAAAACACAGCAACATAAAAAACATATCGGAAATAACTCATACATTTAATAACAATGAAAAAACACTTTAGATCAAGGCTTTGACATAGAACATTTAGATTTGGTCTATGCCGACCAAAACATGCAATTTAACAATATCGTAATGGAAGCAGTTGACATTACTGTGGTGCAGGATCGTGAAGAGTAAAATAAAAGTGTAAAGATCAATGAATATGATATGACCGTCAATGACGAAGGAAGAAGAAAAATTGCTAAAAGAAATATAAATGATAATAATATAAGTGAAGTTGATTCCAATATGAATGATTTAGGAGACAGATTATTAAGAAAACACCATAATTAAGAGACTAATCAAGCCGAATATGACCAACATGATTCAAAGAAAGACTACAATAATGCATGAAAATAATGAAGGTTTATTAGACACGTCTCGACGAGATTAAGGTGAAGTGGGGTAAGTGTGTAGATGGTTCATATTTTAAATATGTTACTTCAATACGTGCTGCCATCTGTGAAAATATGTTGGTAGTACTTCAGTATTTACTCCCGTAAGAAAGGGAAAACTGTTAGCGTGCGATTGCCTGCTAGAAACAAGTGAATTTAAAAAGCTTCGACCCGGCACAAATTTGTCAGTTGGTAACGTTTTTTTAAATCCATCGATGTCCAAGCAAAATCAAATAGTTTTTGTGATCACAGTGTGAAAATATAAAGAGAAGGTAATGTATTTTAGGTTTTATTTATATTTTTAATAAATAATTTATTTTAAGGTTAATATTTGTGTAGTGGAGTGCCGGGTGAAGTGTGTAGTATACTACACACTTACCCTTCTTAATAAATGTTTTCTTTTCAGGTGAATTTGCAGCAACCATGGTAAGGGTTTACAAAAGAAAATCGAACAGATTCACTACGAATACAAAAAATGATTTGCCAAGCGCTCTAGCCGACATAAATGACGGAAGAATAACGGCTTACGCAGCTTCAAAGAAGTACAATATTCCTCAAATGACGCTTAATTACCATCGCAGAGGCGTACGAGGTAAAAAAAGTAAGGGAATGGGAAGAACCACCAACATTCATTTAGCAGAGGAAGCAAAGCTGGCCATCGGATTGGAATCGATG
>CALNHX010010160.1:0-42870 GCA_940337035.1 Agriotes lineatus
CTTTAATATAGTTACGTTGATAACGAAAATAGATTTTCACCAAAACGTTAGTATATTAATATTTTTAATTTTTTAGTGCGGAAAAACAACAAGAAAAATGTATCGGATAATAGAACACAACAAAGTGTCAGAGAGTGTTTTCACATTTTACCAAATATTTGTGAACTTAGATATGTAGAAAAGAAAAGACAATAGGGCGAAGTGAACTGATGCTATACTACGTGTGTTTGGTGGCGTGGAGACTACCACTTTTACCATTCGTTTGCGTTTTCCTAGGTTCAAATCCTATCGATGTTGCCGAAATTTTTAAATTAAGAAATTTTGAGGAGACTCGAGTTTTAAAATGTTCCATTATTTACCGAAGATCAGTTACTGTAAACTGCAATTCAAGTTTAAACCTGTACATAAAAACTGTCTTAATAATAATTGTTTGTCGTTGGTGTATGTCGTAACTGTAAACTGTAATTCACGTTTAAACCTGTGCATAAAAACTGTCCTAACAATAATAGTTTGACGTTGATGTATGTATTTTGATGTTGTAGGCATGTGAATTTTAAAACATAACCTTAATAGTAACACTGTAAAAGCAAAATAGTTTGAAAGTTGTAACCGTTTTAGTTTTGCGATTAAATAAATGCTTAGGTTACGTGGTGTTGGTAATAGTGGTTTTTTCTAATAAAGTCGGGAGTATAGTGGTAATCATACGAGTGCAAAATCGCACGAGAATGATAATCATTGTTGTTGTTACTAGCGCTCATCCTCAAAGGTTCTTTTCTTCTTCAGAATAGTCATTCTTAACGCACTTGTTTACGTAGAAAAATTCTCAGTTTTATGGATATATTTTTCTTAGATTTACAAATTTGATTAGTATTATTATTACACGTAACTGCAACTTATAGAACTGTAAAGAGGTACACCTTACCCTACTTACCTGCTGTAAAAAGTGTTTCACCCTCCCCCACCTACTTTCTCTTTACCCTTTTTTGGTACTGGACATTCTACTGGTTGCTTCGTACTAAAGTACTATTTGGTGCAAGTGCAAGCGATTGTTTTCTATTTTGCAATTTCGAAATGATAAGTGCCCTTTTATACAGTCTAAACATTTTAAATAAGAAAAAGTGCTGTAATTACGTGAATTTGGACTAGTTTGTATTAATGTACATGAAAAAGTGCACAAAGCTGCCTATTCTACTTTTTGATATTTTGAAAAGCAAAGAAGCTGTGACGTCGAAATGAAATGTTCACTTTTCTACTATAATAGTTCGGAAATTCGAACGTATTCAATTTTGGTTTTCTTTATCTAGTTGCTCTTGAAAAAGCTAGCTCTAATAATAAGGAATATTATTTACTATCTTTGAAAACAGTATACAGTGTACAAAGCAGATGTGTCTAAAGAACCGCAAGAAATATTTTTTTACGGTCACCTCTAAAACTGACTATTAAAAGCTCACTGTCAATGAGAAAAGTTAGCAATTCACACATTTTTTAACATCGCAACCACGTAAACAATGTCTTAATGAAATAATCACGTGACTTTATTTTACTTTACTCACCGCCACGGCTACCTGATTATTATTGCAATTCGTAATTTTTCTGAAACTGTCAAAAAATATTGGCAATTACATCACGCAACAGTTTTATTGAGTTTGTGAGTTAACAACAATTTTTTCATTTATTTAGGACTGTAGAAAAATGTTTGTATGTATTTAGAGTGTAAAGAGCCATGTTGGTATTCGGTCGCTGCCACTCCGCACGAAACTCGCATCCTCATGCCAAAATGGCTTTCTTTACTACTAAATACATAAATATCTATTATCGCATTTAATTTGGTAATGAACTACATTTCTACATTGAAAATCGTTTAGAACTGTGGTACTTTTCTGCATTAGCAACACTTTTCTGCATAGCAACGGCGATTAGTTTTATGTTTGGCAGTGGGGAAGTGTATTGTTGGTGGCACTGTAAGTCTGTGTCAAATTTTAATATTTTAAAAATAATAATAATATAGTTATTAATTTCCAAAAAAGAAAGCAAATTACATGTGTAATGAAAAAAAAGGGAAATGGGTGCTGTTCCGTTTGACCCACCAAATGGTAGGTTAATTGGTTTTCCACAGCGCCCGTTCTTATGAAATGCGATTAAATAGTAAACGAAACAGGTTAGAAAAGTGGTTCTACTGAACTCGTATGGTCATTTAAGTACTGGCTAACGCTCGTATTCAAATCAGCCATACTTGTGCAGTAAAACATCACTTTTTTAAACTTGTTGTGTAATATATTATTATCCAACACCTCCTAGTTATATGGCTATTTCTAGATCGATTTTAGACTTAAAGCGGCCCATAACCCACTAGTGATGTAAAAACTATAACCCACTAGTGTACTCACTACTGTATAGTTGGTAGCACTGTCAAGCTATGTCAAATTCGAGATTTGCAGGTTACGTTTTGCGTCAGACTGTGCCAAATAACAATAAACTTCAGTACTGCCAAACGTATAACACGAATCACAGGCAACTCTAATTATAAATTTATTTGATCTTTCCGTACTTTCCCATTTGTCACTATGCCTTTTCACGGTTATCAATACAAAATTTATGTTTTTCAGATATTTATTGAGTTATTGAGTAAACTTTTGTATGGCACGCGTGTGTAATTACAAATAATTCACTCGAGAAAAACTCCTCTCGGGCTGGCATCCTCGAGGGCTCAACTTTTCTCTCGTGAATTATTTAGAATATAATACACTTATGCCATAAATAACTATTATTTATTTATTTATTCATTTATTTATTCAGCCTAACCGCTCACTCTAATTACAATGATGTAACTTTTTAAATTAAACAATAACAATTACAATTATTAGCCGTTAATACAAAGATAGAAAAAACCTAAATAAACCAGATGCAGAGATAAATTAATATAAATTTCAATGGGAATAAACTGCTCAAGTACAGGTCTAAAGAGTAGCTTCAGCACTGCGAAAACATTAAGTATTATAGTGCACCCAGAATGTGTAGTTCAAAACGTGACCACCAAACTTCTGTAGATGGCGCCAAGTGGACAAGCCGCCACTGTGCTACAATGATTGGAAATTTTGCAAAGTGGAAAATCGCCACCTTTCGCCAAAACCAAATAGCGCATGAAGGTGCTCGGGACCTTAGCAACAACTTTGCCCCCTTTCAAAATTTCGATATCTGTAGCCGTTCGAAAGTTACAGGCGATCCAGACAGACAGACAGACAGACAGACAGACAGACGGACGGACGGACAAAACGTTCGCATAAGTACGCTGAAGCTACTAATAACTAAAGTCAGAATTAAGTAAAACTAATATCGTGTAGAAAAGAGGCTGCATAAAACTATATGCAGCTATCCAGGAATACATATAACCAGAGCCGGATTAGGAATATGTTAGGCCCAGGGCTAAATTTTTTTAGAGGCCCTATTCCCATTTTTGCAACGGGTACAAAGAGATCTAAATGATTAGAAACCACATTAGATTATAACCTTCGAATCTTTTCGAGGCCCCCGAAATTCGGTGGCCCGGGGCTGCAGCCCTCTTAGCCCCCCCCTCTTAATCCGGCTCTGCATATAACCACATAAAACTACATATAACTAAAACTACATAAAACTATGAGGGTCTCAGGTTCACCGTAAAACATGTACATTGTATATTCATATTATGAATATGTACTCTATTGCATTGGAGTGCTGATTATTATTTTAGTCATATTTGTAATATTTCCGGATTTCAGAATTAAAGATGTTATAGTTTAAGGATGTAAATTTCTGGAATCTTTAGTATTTCATTCAATAATCTTAACATGCATAGATAAGGTATATAGAAAGCGAAATTTACACGAGGTAAGTGTATGTTAGTTCTAGTAGGTTTGGTTGGTACTTTCGATTTTAGCAAAGATATAAGGTAACTCTCATATATTTTATAATTCTATAGTTTATATCCGAAAATGAGTAATGATATATTTCTTCTATGGTGAAGACTTTGAATTTCAAACACATTTCTCAAATAATTTGATTTGATTAATATATGTATGCATCCTTACACAAATTTCGATTAAATATTTTGAAAAATAACAGTAATACTGTTTAACGCACTTACTTACTTCACCTTCATCTTTCCTAACTTCTACATGTTAAAAATAATAAAAGCGAAGAAGGGCAGCTTCTTAGGTATTTGAAACAATTATATTTTTATAGAAAATATAAAATACTTTTCGTTATGGATTCTAAGTGAAATTTATTTTCTGTCTGTGTTCACTTATTACATAATATGGAGGTGCAGCAACTATATGGAAACATTTTCAAAACGTAAGAATTTGGTAGTTGTTAACACTGAGGTTCTGAGTATAAGAAAAGTAACTCCGACTAGTAGAAAGTCGCTCATTTTTGAACTGCCGTGGATATCTGAAGTGTCCTGAAAATGTTTCCGAAAAAAGGGATGTTAGTTTGACTTGTTTTTATCTACAGTGGCACATGTGTGCGGGAAAATTCTGTTTAAAGAAAGCGCTAACGAATAAATTTCACAATTTCAGCAATCCATTTCAAATAACTGTAAATAACGTTTTACTCGTTGGTATCAATTTAACTTCAACAATTCGCCGGATTAGAATGTACGCCCACATTTCTACAAATTAGCACTTACAATCATTGTTCAAGCCCAACAGGTCTCGTTAAAACCTAGAATTACACAATCTAACGTGCAGTTTAGTATTTCTATTTTGAAAGTTGGCATAATTGGAGTTTATACAAGCAGACATTTACCTACCTTCGCTAATTTATTAAAAGAAGGTTGTCTGTACTATCGAATTTCAATTTAAATAAAAAATACAATTAAGGTACTCTATTGTAAAGGCGTCAAAATAATAATGAGATTAAAACTCCTCAGCTTACGTCAGCTAGCGACTGTGCTAAAGTGCTAAGATATTTAATATATTTGAAACAAAGCACCGTTAAGTTATGCGCTTATATGAATTTTCATAATCAACAAGTCCGGTAAATGGGAATTTTAGACATCGCGAAGCTTAAATTGAGAGATTTACAATACAAGAATAAACAAGGAAATTTATGTTATTTAAGTCCAATGGCGTACGAGGAAATTCAACTGCGTATATGTAAAAATAGCCAAAATATATATGCGCTATGAATTATTTATTTCACCAAATAAGCAAATTAAATTGAATTCTTTTCTCATGTACAGCTAATCATGTTTAACGGTATTCAAGGCTACGCTGATTGTCTTGTTGCAATGCGAAAATACAAATTACTTCATCTTGAGGTAAAGTTAGAATGTAAATTGCAGAGCTTTCTCTAAAGCATTATTGATAGCAGTAATTTTGTGGGTTTAGAAACTATCAAATAGAGTTACAGAAAAATTGAATTAGACCAGGAACCTTGTATTCTACCGTGGAAATATTAATGTTAAGTTTTAATAATACTTGGGTGTCATTGTTTAAACATTTATAATACGCGAAATAATTTACATGCTTGTAGTAGTAATAACAAATTCAAGATATAATTAATTAGCATTTTTGTTTTTGGTTATTTCTAAATATCCCAATGGACTAGACCATGCTGATGATAGCACACAATTTTAACAATTCTTCTATGTTTTTCTAAGTAGCGCTTTCTAGCAATCTAATAATCACAACCGAAAAAGCGAAGAAAAAATCAAATCACTTAAAAATGTCGTTTCAGTTCAGTTTCAGGGAAAAAGCTGCTTGAAACTCCATGATCCTCGTTTGAATGTCATCGTTATTCCGACAAAGTGGTAGATCTTGAACTTTTATAACACTTTTGATGAGAAGTGACTAAAGGTGAGTACTTGCCTAGTTCTACACGGTCTCATAGAGAACGTGGTGACTGCATAATTATGCAAATTTCCGATGTTTTTAAAAATTCTGTGGATTGAATAATGCACGTAGCTTCATGTAAATTTTAAAGATGAACTCTGTTCACGTTTTATCCTTGTAGAAGGTATTAATTTGGTTTTATACGCCTTTTCCATCCACAGTGTACCTTATATGGCCATAGATTGTTTGAATGCTGTAAATATTTAATTATTTTTAATTTCTAGAATTGCAATTAAATCATATGATGCGTAAAATAGAACTAAATTTGTACATTTTTCAGTTGCAATAGAACTAAATACAATAATAAATAATTGAAAACGACTTTACACTTTTCAAATTTAATTTTTTAATTACTTAATTGCACTAAAATTTGGAACACTGTTGAACATGATAATTATATCTACAGACACTTTAAACATATATTTTTAATTATTCGAAGCTGTTGGTTCCTTTTTAACGTAACAATTAGAACTAATAAGCCACTATAACTGCTATGTGTTAATACTTCTGATTAAATTTTAGAAAATCCTAGTAAAACTTCAATTACAACCTATTTAACCTACTTGTTATCGGTGGAAATTGATTGAAATCGTTTGTTAAATTTCATAATAGCGAGATTTACACGCTTTCCAAGTTTGCGGATTTGCCTCTACCAGATGGCTTTATTTCTTTGAATTATTTAGCAATTGCGATTGTAAAAGTTGGATAATAGTAGAACAATTAGTTAATAAAACTTTAATTTTTGTAAACACGATTCGTTAGTTGTGTCTTGCACTTAGCCGAATTAAATACAATTTACAAACCTATATTTTGTATAAAATCAATGAAACAGAAATATCTTCAAGAATGTGTTCTTCAGCCGGCTTTCTATTCTTTCCAATTAATAATGAAGTGATCGGCTTCTATGGCTACTTCATGCTCCTTTCACAGATTCCCAGGTGGTTTTTCCAGTGGATTTGCAATATGAAAGTTTTGTTCATTTAAATGCAGCTGCTGATGCTGCATTTCATAAATGCAGAAATGTATTATGTAGGATGCACCGAGTTATTGCAACACTGCCGTGGCATACAATTGTGGGCGAACATGACACTAGGGAAGCTCGGAGTATTGAAATCTCGATTTGCACTATATTTGAAAGTAAAATTGTCATCTTCTTTTGAGTGAAACAATGGAAATCAAACGTTGATGTAGGCATTTTAATGTGCAATTATGTATCTAGCGAGTTTATTTTAACATTTGCTTCATCATTTTATTTTGCTTCGTGGTACGGTTCTAAATAAATTTTAATAAGAAACTTTGCAGTAAGAAATAGTATATTACAGCCCGAGATGGGAAGTGTTTCATTACTGTCGAGAGATTAGTTAGCTGATTGAGACGCGAAGCGTCGAAATCAGCTATTATCTCGAGACTAAGGAAACTTCCTGTCGAGGTTTGTATACTATTTTATTCGCAACCACTTTATTCTAAACAATAATTGGAAAAATTATTAGGTATATTATGATACGACAGGTTGCGACGCGCATGAATGGATCAACAAGATTCCCAGTATCCCTACCTACTCAGCGGTCGGGAATTTACTTTCCGCACTCACTTCCCGCACTTGAGCGGGAAGTGAGTGCGGGAAGTAGCGGGCTGAAATGTACGACTTCCCCCACTCAAATGAGGTCAGGAATGTTAACATTACATATATGGTTGCGAATAAACATATTTAATTTGAGAATATTAGATTGATTATACCACTCCCTGTAACATAAACCAATGAAAAACGGCAAAATGTATAGTTACGCATGTACTAACTTTAGATAATGTACATAGCAATTGACAATCACATACCTTCCTGATTAATAGGTAATAATCACACGCCTTCACAAACATCACGTTACCTGCTGTGAATACAATTATCATAATAACCACATTAACTGTACTTTTAATATTTAAAATACACTATTCAAGCGTTGTTTATTGACTCGTGATATAATCTAGCCGAATGCAACTTGTGTATTCTTGATTATCAAATAATTTCTGTTTCCACTCGATATATGATTATACCACTCCATATAACATCACCCAATGAAAAACGGTAAAATGCATAGTTACACAGCTACTAACGTTTGATAATGCACATAACAACGGTGATAATCATATACCTTCTTGACTAAGAACTGATAGTCAAATCTCTTCACAATATCACGTTATCTGCTGAAAGTACAATCGTTACAGCAACCACACTAACTGTAGTTTTAATATAACTCGCTATATTGTTTTATGCAATCATGCTCGTCTTTCGAACTCGCGTGATTGCCAAACAATATATCTCGTGTAAACAGAACTGATTATTTGATAATCAAGAACCCACTAGTTGCGCTATATATGATAATCAAATGTGGATAAATGTGTTTTGTTTATATATGAACTTAGCAACAGAAATTGTCAATACATTTTGTAATAAAAGAATAGTATTACATTAACAAATAAATTGTCTGAAATGGTAAATTCTAACATAAATTTCAGGTTATACTGTGGATCGATTATTTCCTATAATTTATTAGCTATTTAATACGTTTTGCTAAGGACATGGATTTGTTTTAAGTAAATAATAAAGTTTTTTATAGTTACTTTAGAAATAATCTTTATACATCAATATCAAATGCATATTAAAAATAAAAGGTAAACATTTTCGAGACACTTTTTCTTTAATAAAAACGTTTCCTTTTGAAACATTATTTTTTATTTTATAGAACATTTGTTTATTTTATAGAATATTTGTTTATTTTTAGTTGCCCTGACTACTCAGGTCTTTGACACTTGAAATTTCTAGTGTAAGATGTAGATTCAATAAAATATATATATTTTTATATTTAGGATTTTGAACAGTGGAAAAACTGTAAAATAGAATTGTGAAAAATACTTCACTCAGTCTGTTGTAATTATTTATTGTGTTTTTAGACGGACCGTTGTCACCTCTTACTCTACAACACTTTAGAGCGAGAGGAGACAACGATCAGGGCACGGACAATAACGTCAAATTGACATCAAAGCATCCTAGTCGATACTATTCAGAATAATATTAAATTTTATGCTTATTTTTAAAACTAACAAAATTATTAAGTATTTGCGTGCCAATTCAGAATTACAAGTGACTGCGAACCGTTTATAGATTATATCTGTATACAAGTCGTAACTTCGTTAATAACAGATATATTATTATTTTTTTGTTTAAAACGCCAGTGTGTAGCTTACAAATTGTCATAAATCAATTTAAATAATGGCCTTCTATTTTTTAAATGAAACACCCTATAATTATATTTTTTAATATTTTTAAATCGGTGCTAAAATGATTTATGGTGGTATACTTAAAATAAAAATTTGGATCGTTTTATATTTACATTAAAAAAATATATTTGCCTAAAGTAGGCCATGACCAAAATCACTAACAATCGAACAACAAATTCTAAAGAAAGTCTACCTGGCTCTAAAAGTTTCGCATGGGCAAATTATCGCACCTCACATACTAAAACAATTTGAAACTAGGTATGTCTTTTAAAGAAGACGATATTTTGCATGTAGATTATACAGGGTGTCCCAGATAAGAGCAACTACATGGGGATTTCGGAAACGGCAAGAGATACAGGGTGGCTTAAATGAGAGAAAAGTTGCGCTATTCTGAGCCCAGTCAGATGCTGTATCGAAATTAAAAATATCTACAGGGGTTTTTAAAATATCGAGCAAAAACAAAAAATTGTGGTTTTCGAAAAATTGCAATATCGTCGCCATCTTGTAAACAAATTTAATAAAATTTGGTAATTTTGTATTAGCGACTACGGCCAATCGAATGACGTTTACGAATTTTTTCTAGGCCTTCTAGATTTTTTGCAACCATAGCCAACTTTGTTATTTCTTATGGCCGCCATATTGGATTTATACGTCATTAAATAGCGCATAAAAATACCTTTTCAACCATGTATAACAGACCTATCTTTAGATGACGGAAAGTTAAATTTATTAAAAAAACAGTTTTTCACTTAGTTGGCTGTGAAACAAATGCCGCAGTTGTGTTTTCTTAAAAATGTCTTTAAAAAATAATCTTTTATTTATGATACTAAAGTTAACAACTAATACATTATTTATGATTAAACTCACAACCAAAAAAAAACCGATGACAGAGCGTTGAATTAAAATAAATTAAATTAAATGTTCGAAAATTCCACCGTTGTTATTAATGCACGTCATGCATCGATGAATTAGAGACATACATGCATCTTTAACCATTTGTCCAGGCATTTCTTCAATGGTTTGAACAACGGCTGCCTCAAGTTCTTCTACTGTATTATAAGGAGTACAATAAACTTTATCCTTTAAATATCCCCAAAGGCAAAAATCAAGTGGCGTAAGGTCCGGCGAGCGAGCAGGCCAGGCAACCGGACCTCGATTTCCTATCCAGTTATTTCCATGTTGCTGATTCAAATAGTCAGTTATGATTCTTGCATTATGTGGAGGTGCTCCGTCTTGCTGGAACCACATGTTTGCTACATCTTGAAGAGGCAAATTTTCTAAAGTTTGGTCGACGTAATTTTGTAATATTTCAAGATATCGAGGTGCAATCAAATTATTATGAAAAATGTTAAATAGTACGTGTCCGTTTATGACTCCTAGCCATACATTAAAACCCCACTTAACTTGATGACGCACCTCACGATGTAAGAACGGATTTTGATCGGCCAGTACACGTTGTTGTGTCTGTTAAATACCCCGCAGTTTGTAAATCTGCTTTCATCAGACCACAGAACCTTAAGCGGAAATTGAGGATTTTCTTGGCATTTTTCTAAGAACCAATTGCAAAACGATATTCTCCTTTCTAAGTCACCATCTCGGAGTCCTTGACTAATATGTTCTACATATGGACGATACTTGTATTTTTTGAGAATTCTCTGAGCAGTTGATTTAGGCACTTCAACATTATTTTCGATTTGACGAAGGGAGGTACGAGGATTGTCGATAACACTTTGCAAAACAAGATTTTCCATATTTACATTTCCCACTCTATTTCGATTGTGTTTTTTAAAGGAACCATAAGTAAGTAAATTATTTCTAAGCATTCTGAAGATCGACAAACCTGGTTGCCGTCTTTCTGGATATCGCTGAAAGTACATATCTTGAGCTCGTTCAGCGTTCCTCCGGCACAAAATGAAACAATCATACATATCCACTTTTTCCCGATTTGAATACCTTTCCATATTAAATATAAAAATTAAACTCTTAACAGATAGAACCAAATAAATAACAAAGTTTTGACAGATAGTTACATAGCTAAAACAACAAACACAATTGCGGCATTTGTTTCACAGCCAACTAAGTGAAAAATTGTTTTTTTAATAAATTTAACTTTCCGTCATCTAAAGATAGGTCTGTTATACATGGTTGAAAAGGTATTTTTATGCGCTATTTAATGACGTATAAATCCAATATGGCGGCCATAAGAAATAACAAAGTTGGCTATGGTTGCAAAAAATCTAGAAGGCCTAGAAAAAATTCGTAAACGTCATTCGATTGGCCGTAGTCGCTAATACAAAATTACCAAATTTTATTAAATTTGTTTACAAGATGGCGACGATATTGCAATTTTTCGAAAACCACAATTTTTTGTTTTTGCTCGATATTTTAAAAACCCCTGTAGATATTTTTAATTTCGATACAGCATCTGACTGGGCTCAGAATAGCGCAACTTTTCTCTCATTTAAGCCACCCTGTATCTCTTGCCGTTTCCGAAATCCCCATGTAGTTGCTCTTATCTGGGACACCCTGTATATTTACCTGGCATGAAATAGAGAAAATTTCGGAGAAATATATACAGGGTGAGCCACTTAAAAACATTAGCTTTTGTTTGTTTTTGCTTTAACTGAGAAATAGATAAAAGTAATAATTTGCAGATAGCTCAGCCTCTATCATCGGCGAAAATGAGACCTAACAGATACAGGGTAAACATCACAAATGGGACAGAATAGTATGGTGGCTTTATAACGGAGCAGACACTCGTACAATTTGAGTACGGTTGTGGTTCAGTTGTTCAAGCGGCGGATCCGAGATGCGGACTAGAGACTAGGTTTAAAATATTCGCCTGGGACCGCGGACTACATTTTTTTTGCAAATTGTTGTAATTCGCGTATGAAAGTTCCGTGTAAACACCTTTACAGATTTTTTTGCATTTTTTTAAAGCTACTTTTAAACAAAATGGCAAATCTTTGGAAAGCTTTTTTATTGTATCATATTTTAGTATGTTTGATGCGATCATTCGGCTATGAGGAACATTTTGAGCCAAGTGGAATTTGTTTTGTATTTCTTGTTCGATTATTAATGATTTTACGGAAGTCATGGCCTACTTGAGCAATTTTTTTGAATTTAAAAAATAGTGAGTTCTAAAATGTTAGTTTGAGCATGTTATCATAGAGTACTTTTTACGCCGATATCAAATATCTAAAAATATACAGGGTATTACATTTAAAAAACCAAAGTTGTGTCTCACTACGCAAAAATAGGAGACTATGACTTAAATTGATTTATGACAGTTTGAAGGCATTAAAAAAAGGATTTTTCAATAGCTCTATTATTAACAAAGTTACAAGCTGTCTAGCGATGTACAAACACCCTATAGGTACGCATTTTACGGGCAAAAATTAAGAAATTTGTAAATCAATTTTATTGCAGTAGAAAAGTGCATTTCTTATTTAAACAGTAGAGAATAGTTTAATAACAAAGCTCCTGTCAGGTTTAACCCCGAGATCCAAGACGTACTATTATTAATAAGAAAATACAAGACAGCGAAGCAGATCCTTCAACCACTAAGAAGGCAAAATATTGTTTTTGTATACTTGAATATCAAAGAAATAGTGCAAAAATCAACTGTAAAAAGTTGATAATTACAGTAGAAGCTCAATAACGTGAACACAAAAATCCTAAACTTGTACATACTGTTACACTATACAAGGGGTGCAAAAAAATAGAAGCTTTACAGTGAAAAATATTTATTTTCTCCTTATTTGTAGTTATATAGATAGTACTACATTTTTAATAATTTGAAAAACAATTTTTATAAAAAAAAATGCATTTACTCTCGTTATATTTTGAGTTAAATTACCAACTACAACATTATCATAAAGATCCAAGTAAAATGGGGCGCAACATTTTAAGGAGATTCTGGCAGCAACCATGGCTAAATATGCCAATAACAACAAGCCTTAATTTGTTGTTCATGTTATCAAGTGTATATTTGTTCACGGTACAGGGTAGTAACGGCAAACATGTGTTTACAGAACCGATACCTGAATGTTCACGTCATCGAGCTTCTACTGTATAATGTATAAGCATAACGTGCAGAAGGCTTTGGAAACCCATTTCAATAGCAAACAAACTTTAGCACTGCGTTAAGAGTTAAAGGAGTTCTGAGTTTATGACTGATTTTTGAAATTTTGAAAGCGAAGGCAACTTGTGATCATAAAATTCTATGATATTTTTGCTTTTCGTTAAATATTTATAACTCGCGCTGTGCTGCGCCCTTGTGATAATTTTTATCGTTTTAAACATGGAAACATTTCCAGATTATTTTTTCATTTCGATACCCGATCTGCATATCCTTAAAATCAACAGAAACTGGAATTTTTTAAAGGCGTCTTAGATGGATTATGCTGCCCCAACATTAAGTTGCATCTAGATATCAACAACTTGTAAAAGTTGTACATCTTTTGCTGTCTGAAAGTTGCGCTTTAGCACGGACCGAGCAACAAAAGAACGATTTGTGATGAAAATTATCGCTTGCGCTTCTGTGGTGATTTCCATTGTTTCAAACATTCAACTAAAGCATAGTATCTTGTGGTATTATCTATAAAATTCTCTTCAAATGTTAAAAACATGATAAAAATATATCAAAATTGTTGGTGATGATCTTTGTACGATGAGATTTCTATGTTGTCTACTGATCTTTTGAAATTAACATTTGATAGGCACCATTCCTAAAAACGTGGACAAAGTCTGGGTAAAAATTCTTGAAGCTTTTTACTTTCCTTGCCAAAAGATCACCTTCTGAAATTTCTTCAGATCTTCACGTTTCAGGTGATGACGAAAAATAGATTTTCTCAATCCCGTCCCTCTGTCTGTCTGTCTATCTGTTGCCGATATAATTCAAAAACTATTTGTTGGAGGAAGACGGTATTTTGCATGTAGATTATATGTCTACCTGACATAAAACTGAGAAAATTTTGTTTATTTTATATTAACTAAGAAATCGATAAAAGTCGTAATTTGTACATATTTCAGGATTTTATCCCTGACGAAAATGGGACCCAAAAGATACAGGATAAATCATGTAAAAGAGACAAAAAGGGTCAACAATTAATGGGTCATATTTAAGGCAGCCGTTGCCCAAGGATGCGAGGAGTAATCCGTGCCGCATGCAACGGCCGGGCGGTGTGCTTGCGGGCTATTGCTAAACATTGAAATGGGATTCGCAGGCGCTACGGTTCGAATCTCACCCCGGAAATGTTTTTTTTAGTTTGAAAATTGATGTAATTCGCATTATCAAGCATTTCCTTTTATTATTTCAGTATTATTACGAATGTGAAAATACTTTTACCCCTAGTTTTGATTTTTAAATTATTTATTCTCACAACGTCCACTTGCGAAATTAGTTCTGAGTAAAGCTCTTTAAAGATTTTTAATGTTCCATCCAAAATACGTATTGTTAGTTCATGTCAGAAATGCGTACGTTGAGAGAGTTTCCTCCATTATAAATAATCTTCGGAATGATGAACAAAATCTAATGAAAATCTAATTGCTCAAAGCAGAGCTTTGCATCGAATTAAGCTTTAATATAACATGTTAACAATTTTAAGTGAATATAATAAAAAAGTGGCATGTTCTCACAGTTCACAAAAATATAGTTTTAAATGAAGTAATTCGAGAGCATAGTATTGATATTGAGACTAGTTTTCTATTTCACATATTTTCAAATTACTATTTTTTATTGTTTAAGGAAACAGAAATGTTCAAGCTAAGCTTCTAGACTAGTTCTGACGTAGGTATGTGTATACAGGGTGTTATGGAAGTCGACGTAATAAATGTAACCACATAGACATCTCATAATACTGAACAATTTTTTTATTTGCCCCCAAAACTAAGTTATATAAAATCCAAAATGGTTTTACTCTAAAACTGTGTACTCGCCTATGGAATATTTTAATTTAATGGCACAAAACGTATCTTTGAAATACAAACCAACAAAAACTGCATAGGTACTGATAAAACTTTTAGTTGAGATCTGGTCACTAACGTACCTATCAATTGATGACTAAAGGACGAAGAAAGTATTGTAATAGTGAAAAATCACATTTCGAGATTTTTTTAGATCTTCACGTTTCAGGTGATGAAAAAAACATGTTTTCTCAATTTCGTCTGTCTGTCTGTCTGTCTGTATGTATGTCTGTCTGCCTGTCTGTCCGTGTGTCTGTTGGCGGTATAGCTCAAAAACTATTTGTTGGAGAAAGACGATATTTTGCATACTGATTATATGTTTATCTGGCTCGAAATTGAATATACTTTGGGTTAAACATATGCAAGGTAAGTATCTTACACAAATAAAGTATTGGCTATTTTTACTTGACCTCAGGAATAGGTAAAAGTAATAGTACGCAGTAAAAACCTGACCTTTTTATCCTTGATAAAAATGAGACCCAATAGATACAGGGCAAATGTTGCAAAAAGGACAACAACGTGCAACAATTAGCACGTCCTATATAAAGCAGCCTCAAGCGAAACTAAGTTGTGGCCGAACGGAATTAGCGATAAGTTCGAAGCGACTGCATATTATTTATTTGCAAATTGATGTAATTCACATTACCAGGTTCTTTCTTTTCTTGTTTCAGTATTATTAGGAATGTTAAAATATTATTACCGCTATGTGGTGCGTTGTTACAAGGTAAGTTCCGGTTTACACTTATAGATTTCTTATTGTTTCTAAATAATCCTTTATCTTCGGTTATAAATTTTAGTTTTACAAATAATGTATGAGCCTGCAGCAATCACTTTCTTCATACGCGTTTCTATGAGATTTATTTAAAAATATAAAAGATTATTACACACAATTGTCCACTGAGAATCATACATTATTTGAAAATCGACCAACCCCGAACTGATCACCTGATAAGCGCCCGTGGGGTGCTTATCAAGCTCTAAGCGCCCTAAAGATGATTATCGATCCTGTAGATGGTGTCATAATTAGAAATAGAAATACAATAAACAGGCAATTAGATCAATTTTAATCATAATTTGTATACGAGTTTTGTGTAATAATCTTCAAAATATAAACGCGGGTAAGACACTTACATATAATTTTGTCCGTGCCAAGACCCATCGTGCTGGTTGCCCTTAGAAAACTGCCATCGGGGCAGCTTTCATTGCATATAATGAAAAGCCATAGCTATATTACTGTTAGGAATTTGCGGTTGTAGATTTTAAAATAAAATGAATTAGAAAATCAGATTGCAATAAAGTAATTTAAATTTAATCACATCAAACTAAATTACTGCTAAGTACAATAAAAAAATAACAACAATACCTTTGTTAATTAATTATATGAATTGAAGTGCCTATAGACTGTAATACGGTCAGGTGAGTAGTTAATGGCGTGGTTTTTATATTGAACATGCGTTTATAGCTTTGGAGTAAAATATATGATTTATGACATTTTCATTATTATTTATGTTTAAATGTATTTTCTATAGGCAGTTTTTAAATACCAAGGAGGCAATGAGCAAAGTTCCCTAAAGGTTATTGAAATATTCCGTAAGCGCCTGATATTATTCCTGCATTTCGTGATGAGATAAGATCTAAAAGTAAACATTATTTAATTGATTGATGTTTGTGCATTATCTGCAAGCGTTATATGATCCAATTAAAAAAATACAAATTGCATATGATTCGAAAATAAACAAATAATTTAAAGTTAAAACGCATATATGAAATATAAATGTACTCTTACAGTTGCTTTACTTAATTGCAGGTGCTTTAGCATTCTTCTAATTCTATTTGACATACTAATATAGGTTTTATAGATGATTGTTTAATTTGTTGCTTAGTATGTGTTTTATATAATGATGGTGATTGTACCAATAATTTTTAAATGGTGATTCGGAGGCTTTACATCTGCTCGACCCCATTTTTATGTGAAACTACTATAGTAAATACAGCACTTTTTAATTTTATAAAATAATACATTCGAGAATCGTAGTAACATGGGACCCACGGCTTTACATCACTTCCGAATGAATCAATCGTACATTTTGTCATTCTGAATACGAGTTGCTGCTGTGACGAAATAGTAGTTTGTATACCAAGGCACTGAAGTTTAACTTTTTATCACGAATGCTGATATAGTTGCCGAGACCCGTAGGGCCAAGGCAAATAAACCACATGAGGGATAAAATAGAACTTCAGTGCCGAGGAGTACATTATGTTTTATTTGAAATCGAGAAATCGTGAAATTACAACATTTTAACCAACATTTGTAGGTTATGTTAAAGTCGGTTGACGTTTATCTGCCGCCTCGCCAACTACAAAAAAGTGGATTACTTTAATGCCGATTTCTAGTATTTGAATGACGATTTCGAGGTACTTTAATGCCGATTTCAAGTAAATATTATTTTACAAAAACAATAATAAATCAATGACAAATATTGAAGCAAAGCTCAGAGGAAGAATTGTATTAGGAGGGTTATTCAATACTATAACGAACGAACCAATGAAAATTGTTCATTTTTTTTCAGAAACGGCTAATCAAAATTGACTGTATTTGGAAACACGCGATCCCGATTGGTTTCAATGATTTCAATTTAGTGAGTAGCCTTTGACTGACATTTCGCCAAAACGTCAAAGTGAAATTTTCAAATCGGCGTCGTTCGAAAAACTCATAATAATCGTGTTGGAAGCTCCAGTATTGAAATAATAGTGAAAAACGTTAAAAATGTGTGCTGTCGAACACGGTAAAGGTCATATACCCATATTGTTAAATAATCTTTCCAAATACCACTCAAGGTAACATTTTTTAAAAGAATTTTTTTCGTTAACATGCAAATTATTGCAAATTTCTCTCAACAAAAACTGCTCAAATTCCACTAGACCTGCGGTCTCGCGGAATTTTTAAAGCAGTTTTAGTTTCGCGAAATTTAAACACAATAATTTGCATGTGAACAAAAAAAAATCACCTCTTGTGGTATTGACAATTCGATGAAACAAGAATGTTCATTTTGACGTTTATCTGACATAAACATTGTTGCTACAGTACTCTTCTGTTGCCTTTCATTTGACGTAAATGTGGCCAAAATAAGAAATAATGAAAGGTGGATATTGCTGGACTGCACAGAAATACAAACATTTGATTGGTCACTTTATTTTGAATTGAATAGTTACTAAAAATATTCCTATTGATCTAAAATTGAATTTCAAATTACTCTACTCTTCTTAATAACACATTTTAAAATTTTAAGTAAAATTGCAATTTTCGGCAGTAGTTTTCTAAAGTACATTGTAAGCCACTCTAAAATTTTTGTTTTGTTTTGCTAGTTTTTTGTAAAAGTTTTAACGATTGCACTAGTCAAATTTCTCTTAAAAAAATTGACAAAATTTCATATACCCTGAATTTTTCAATCAGCATAAATGGTATATATTTTAGTTGATTAATTAAAATATTATTATGATAGCCAGTTAGGGTATTCCTACTTAGAAAACTAAGACAAGCTTTCAGAATGGGGTAGAGTTTATAACAGAAAATTGCTATGAATTGAAAAATATGAAATTACAACCAGTTACTTAAAAATGAACTTTATTATTAATATGAATTAAAATTTGCAGAAATATACTCTAAATACTTTAACTTTTATAACCAAGTAGAATAATTTTAGTTTTTAAACTATGACTGTGGTTTGAACAATAAGAAGACTTTACGTTTAAGCCGATTATCTTTGATCTACTCTGTACTGATGGAAGTTGAAGTTGCTCAACAAATGAACTGGACCATTTGCATAAATTGGTGCAATTAAAAAAAATTCAAAAGGACAGTCTGGCATTTTTGGTAACCTTTCAGGATTGTGTCACTATAAAAGGCATTTCTTTTCATAATTTGGTTTAAATAAAAAAAGTCCTATAATAAAATATTATCATTTGAAAATTTTGAGTTTTTCCGAAATGTTGATAGCATACAAAGTATGCCAAATCGTTGCCAACAATTTTTAAACGTTCCGAGGAGATTAAAAAATCTATTAATTTTTGTTGTTCTTCCTCTTATTTTTGTTAAATATATTTTTTATAGTTATTTAATTTTTTATTTTATTAATGTGACTTTGTTAATGCTTCACTTGATATTTGAGAATAGTGCAATTGGATATGCGTAATATGAGTACTATAAAACAAAAACTTTTATATATTTTTTTGTAACGTAATGTAACAAATACAATTTTTATGGATGGTCCAGTTCATTTGTTGAGCAGTATATAATAAATTTTTATAAAATTATTAATTAAGGTGTTCTCTTGTCGTACCCTTTCTGCACCAAATTGTATAGCACCTCTGTTAGACAGACGACAGTAGCTTAAAATTTACGTGCTTTTATAGAGTTTTAGCACGTGACTAAAGGCAGGTGACAGTACAATAACTTCAAATTGTTGAATGTTCGTGAAATGAATAACAGCATTAGCTTTATGAAAATATATAGTTCCAAAAATTCCGAAGCACTGTAAAATTTGTCAATATTAATGGTGAGTCGCAACCCTTAATTTTTAAAAAGCCCTGCTTTAATGTCTTCGAAATATTCCCTACGAGCTTGCACTTTGCCACGAGTTAAGTATCTTTACTTCATTTAATTGATTAGTGTTTGTGAATTATCTGGAGTTTTTAACTTAATATAACGCCGCATGTAAACACTTCCGTTAAGAGCAAGCCAAACAGCATTACCTGAGCCAATTTCGCCTCGTGAACGATGACAAGGACCCCAAAAACGGCCATCAGCAGCCCAAAGAGGATCTGCAGGGTGCCCATGTAGAGCAGGGCGGTGTAGGGCTCCTCCTCGATTTTGGCCCTTTTCTCCCCAAGCTCCTCGTTCTTCAAAGATTTGACGGAAGCATTGGGCGACTCTTGGGGGGTTTTACAAATTAACTGCTCGGTGGAGAGCTTTGTGGAAATGGTCAGGTTATTTTCCTGCTTGTCGTCCCTGTCGTGCGACTTTTCTTGCATCTCGGGGGAGGCGTTTTCCTGAGCCATTTTTCGTAATTTCGCACAGCACAGTTTATTGATGTCACGGGTAAGACGGAAACAGATTTAAAGAGCCGGTTTCCCACATTATCCGGCTCGCACGATTGTTATGTAAAGGCAGAGGCAACTCCGTTAGTTTCCCAGCTCTGCTTATATAAGTGCACTATTGTAGTTGGCTATGCTCTTTAGGACTAATAAATAATTGCTTAAAGCAGGGTTAAGGTAATGCTTTAACGAGAGCACGGCACCGTTCGAATTTGAATTTTCGCGCCGAATCGCGCCAGTGGTTCCCGCCGCTAATTCGCTTGAAAGTTCGCGCAGAACTGCTTCGGAGTCGCTCCGGAGAGTAGTAGTCGCGTTCTGGGAGCTGGTGAAAGCTAGGAGAAGTAGACTATTGGGGGCATCGTAATATCTGCGCTTTTTTAAAATTAAGATAACTATCCGATTTCCATCTGCAGAGTAAATAGTAATTAAGTCTGCTTACCGTTTCCTTGCTTTTTGGCCGGTATTTACAGATTTATGCAAAGGCGAAACTTTAAATTTGGCTGCAATTACAACAGGAAGACCATGTGCACTCCGACGGGCCGGCTTTTCGTGCACGATGTTGCGGATATCCTCTAATTACCACGGATTCCGGGCCACAAGTACTTAAGCAGTCATTTGCATTTATGCACAGTTTGTTTTCCTGGCATTAAGGAAGTGGGTTTTGCTCTTGTATCGACCCCATCGGCACGTAATTGCTTGATTTATGTATCTGGCATTATCGTGGTTACTTTTGCGGAAATATGCGTATCTTCTAAGCTCACTCTTCTGTTTTTATGTCTAGACATTTATCGCTCTGGGACGCATTAAAACCTTCTGATTTGACTTTAGAACATATACCGGATGACAATGCGACCAGGGCCATGCTTATTTCTTCTTTATTTATGAATCGAGTTGGATAAAATTTTATATGAAGATACTAAAACTACTTTCTGATTGACCGATAGATATAGTCAAAATGGCCGACTTCCGGTTTTACCGGAAATGATACCAACTTTGATTTTTTAAATCGATCACCCTGTATATTTTATGTTTTTCGGAATCTACAAGTCAAATTGCATATACATACTAGTCTCGCCATATTTTCATTTTTTCAAACAGAAAAATATGTTTTCAACTTTTTTTTTACGATAGAAGGCTATGACTTGAAAAAATATGTTCTAATTGAATTTAGAACTAATAATAACAGCTATTTTATCAACAAAGTCAATAACAAACCCCCAATAAAAGAATAAAATTTGCTAAACTATTTTTTAAAGAAAAAGTCACTTTTTTTAAATGGCACCTCCTAAGAGCCATCTTGACATTAAATAGCACATTTAATTATCAATCTAACGATATGCATCATGCACTACTTCATCTTTATCTAAAATTGAAGATTAATAAATTAGTTTTTGTATGTAATTTGAGTCGTAGATTGCAAAAAATAAATAGGGCGATCCATTTAAAAAATTAAAGTTACTGTTATTTCCGGTAGTCCGGACGTCAGCTATTTTGATTATGCTTATATGTCAATCCGAAATTATGTCTAGTATCCTTGTATCAAATTTCATCCGAATTCATTCATAAGTAACGGAGATAGAGGCATGACGCTGGTCTCATTGCCACCCGGTATAAAAACTTAACGTAAGTTGTTTTATTGTAATTTAATGCAATTTACGAAATTAACACAGGGAACTTTTTGAGAAGAAATTTAAACTTGTTATCAAATCCAATTTTCATATTCCTAAGGTATATTTAGTGAATAACCTTATCTAATTTTTGAAACTTTCTTAAGAAATTATTGTCAGGCAAGTGATTAGATTCTACCTAATTAAATTTTGCTTTTCTATTTTTTTTTTGTATTTTTAACATTAATTTTGAAAAGTCTGGCGCCCCATTTTTATTTACAAGCACAGCGATGGTACTTACTGATGGAAAAAAGAGACACTAAAAAGATACTAATTATGTTCAGTGGTGCAGGTTTCAAAGTTCACAGAAGTTTAATAAAATTAGTAGTCAATTTTGAAGCAATAAACGATAGACTATGTGTTATTAGGAGAAAGAAAGAGTATACGTAGAAAAGTAACCGTTGTAAATATACCTGATACATGATATTACAGGAGATAAAGAAGAAGAAAAGAGTAATTAATTTTTTCTTCAAACGGCAGTAAAATATGGCATTATACTGCTGGATTGATGATGCTAAACTGTCACTTTATTGCCAAGCGGCAGATAATATTATCTGCCGCTGACGAGCGGCAGATAAAGTTATTATCTGCCGCTGACGACTTTATCTGCCGCTCGTCAGCGGCAGATAATAACTTTATCTGCCGCTGACAACTTTATCTGCCGCTGACGAGATCAAGTAATTTTCTTCGAATTTTGTTCGCAAAGTTGTAAATAATTTGTTATAAAAACGTTTGAAGAAAAAATACTATATGTTATTCGGAGCAAAAGTATCTTTATGTTCTCGGCCGTACTTATCTGCCTCGCAAGCTCGGCAGATAATCCGTCCAGCCTCGCCACATAAAATATAACTTTTGCTCCTAATAACATAATATACTATTATGAAGTGACTATAATACAAAAAATATCCGTGGAAGATTTGAAATTAATTGTGAAAGTTAGACGCCGAAGTATATGAAGTATATATTATGATGATAATAATAATGACGTTGTTGTTATGGTGACTAATTTTGTTATAATATTGAAATAAATAAATAGGTGTCACAAATTATCATACAATCTTTTTTTAATATGAATTATTGTCTATTCTTGGGCCAATTAAAATATAGTCATTTTAATTTGTTTATATTCCACCCATCGGAAACCTATTTAAATTAATCCGCCGGCTAGCTATTTGAGACTCCAATTTCTGCTGTGGCTGGGTTGTATCATAATATAAATTTTACCGTAGTATAGCAAATGCTCACTTTTAAATGAATGACAGTTAACCTCGAATATTGAATGTAAACAGAGCTGTTCGACCACACCAAAATCCAGTGTAATTTGAACTCAAATTGACCAACAATTGATAAATTCACCTCACAATAACAATGGAATTTAACGAATCAAGTTGTTTTCGTTCACGTCATAGGGCAAGCCAATTGTCATCTGTTTCTTGCCTGTTCGCTAGATCCATTTCCGGTTGATGTATAAAAAGTGACGCCAAGCTCGTAATTTTCTCCTGGAACGTTTTCAGCGACGGATACCTGCCTCTGGACTACGAACGAAGTCTTCTCCAGCTGTTGTACCTTATTCTGCACCTCTGCAAGCCCTCAGGTTTCTTGGATCTGGGTCGAAAGTTGGGCTCGTACCGGATCACCTTTGAAAGGGACACCAACCACGTACCTGTCTTCTGAAACGGTTTTAGCTGCTGCTACCTTCTTGTAAACTACAAACAAGGGCTTTTCTAGATACTGCACACTGCTTTCTTCTTCCCGCAGCTTCAAAACTTGCCAAAATCTAGGTTCGAAGTCAAACACAAATTGGCGAAGCTGTAGGTTCAATTTTCTCGGGGACTGCACTTTGGAACTTTACGAAATTAAGCACAACTGGGCTCTACACACTAGCGAATAAATAAAACTCGACAACTGGTAGAAATGATAAACTTTTGTGTACGAAATCAATTGAAAACTGGGAGCCAATATTACAAACAAGCACTCGGGTTGACTTCTCTAATAAACAACAACAATTGACCATCTGGGTCTCCATGGCAATAAGTTAACAACTGTTTAAGTTTTTACAATAGTTGATTCTTAAATAATAAATTGTATTCTTAAATGTCATTCTAGAACTTAACCACACTGTGGTTGAATTTTCTGACTTTTAGTTTAATAAACACTGATTCACAAGTTATTAACACTTTATTGTAGTCTTGTATAACTAACAGGCTGCTTTTCAAATGCTTTTTGCATCCTTGTGCTATTTTTACACTGCTTATTAACTCTTTAGCTGCGTTATCGATTGTTGCATTAAGATATGAATACAGAACGCTGCATAACACTTCTGTCACGCTTCGAAACACCTGTGTACTTAAGCAATTTCACTATCGTGTCTTGACGTTATACAATTAAACTGTCAGTCATCATAAATTAGCTACATTTGCCATACCGACCACAAATATTGAAAAATAAGCCGAACGCAACCCTGTCACTACTGTTTTATTCAATTGCTAACCTCTGTTAATTAAATTACAGTTATTGCTAATCATGTCTTATGTAATTATCAATGTTTATTAGTGACTTATTGTTGCAATAAATAGAATACCAATTCCGGGCCTATTTAAATGTGTCTTTAGTTTTCGTACGTTAGCAATGCAGCCAGAATTGCTGTAAGCATCATACCATTACAATACCCATTGAAAATACCAAATATTTTGATAGCAATAGAAGAGAAATAAATTGAAACTTGGGCGACTTCTGTTGGCAAAACAGTGAATCACTGTTGGGTATAAAGTCAACAACCAAGAAGTGTAAAAGACGCAAGAAGCTACAGAGCTAGAGGATCCACATACAAAAGCACATAATGAGATTAATACAGAAAATATGGAGAGAATAAACAATCTGTGCGGTTGTTACGTGTAATTTTACATTTAGATACAGTTAAAGATTGTTTGGATAATTTCTTAGCTTAAATACATTCATGCAGTTAGATTCACCTGCATACGTTAGGTGTAGCTTTGGTTGCATACTCATTTTTGCAATTTTTGGGACTTTTGGAAATTTTTAGGGAATTTTGAGTAACAGTTTTGAAAATTGTTTTGATAGTACGATTTCCGGCGACCACTTTTTAAGTTTTCCTTTTTGGAGCTGCATGTGATCTTTGGAAATTTTCACTTAAGTGGATTACGTAATTTCCATTTTTCTTTGAGGAATCTGCCATCCAGAAATAGGAAATGGGTGTTATATTGCTAAAATGAATCCGATTGTATTGGGATAAATATATATTTCTGCAATTTACTTACTCGAGGCCTCCTTACAACTCTGGTATGTTAATTTATGGTTGCCGTTGAACATTTTTCGATAACGTCTCGTATTTAGGCCTCCTCGTCCTAGTTTGCTGTATCGTTTTCCGATTTTTCGGGATCTAATATGCCTGTGGCATTGATGTTACTTGGCTAAGGCACCTGGAGCAACGATCCCATTCCAGTCCGAGCCCCTCAGCATATGTGGTAGTTCGCATGCAAGGCTTCTCCCCATGGTGACTGCACTCGACTACGTTTCTCACCTGCAAAGTTAGATAAAGGCCCGACTCTTTGGAGGTTATTAAAGCTGGTGGACATCTTAATAGCTATCCCCCATAGCTGTTGATGTAGCGGCCCTTCTGTGCACAATCCAGGTATCTACAACACCTAGTGTTATCTACCTTTTGGTGTTTATTGAACTGAAAATATCGTTCGTTATGGCACTATGATCTTTACTTTATGTATTGTACTTACCTAGGTATATGCTAGCGAAATTCATGCCGTTTTACATGCGGAATATTGTGTAACTTCGTTGTACATCACGTGCAATTACTTTTGTGGAATAGAATAATGTCATTCTATGCATTTAATATCTTTACGTTGGTAGTACTGCTTTAGTCGCGTTCAAGTTTCAAGTACTTGTCAATGTTCGAAAATTTAAACTATGGCGAGGTCTCCGGGAGCATCAATTTGACATTTAACATAATATGAGCACCGTAAATACACCATGTTATGTGTATTAGCACTCCCCTAGGCGAAATGGTACCAATTCGAAGAGGTTCGCGACTAGATAGATTATTTACTTAATTAATCAAGCGATTTAGAACTTGCTATTCTCCCGCATTCCGGTATCGCTGTTTTTAATTATATTTAAGTCACTATCGTAGTTGATACACGGGTACTCGAACGAATTGCGATTATCGTAGTTACATTTTCGACTTTAACACCTGTTACATAAGTTTTGGGAAAAACTTATAATGCCCTCTGTTACATAGTAACGCTAATACATCTAGTCAATTATGGCGAAACATGTTGCTAGAGGTTTTGTCAATTTGTTTGACATTTTACAATTTTATTTGTCACTTGAGAAATGGCGTATATATTAGAAATTCGAAAGTCCGTCTACAACGTGGTTGGACAGCTGCTGAAACGAGATGTACTAAACATTTTTCGGGAGCAAAATATTTCAAAAAGTACTATATATCGTACATTTCCGGAATGCGTAAAGGGAATTCCATGTATAAACCTGCCAAAAACAGGCTGTCCACGTAAGTTAACTGAAGTTCAGGTCAATAGACTAGCCGAGCGTTCAAGAAACGCCGTTGGGGTGTCCACCCGTAAGCTTTCCCGTCGTTTCCATGTTTTTATTGCTACAATATCTCGATACATTGCAAGAAGAGGCCTAAAATACCGAAAAAACAAAACATTTCTCAAGTATACCACCGCAGAGTTGGCCAGAATCCCTGGTTGTTGCCGTGCTTTGAGACCTCATCATTTCGCCAACAACCGGATCATTGTCATGGATGACAAGAAATATTTTATCTTTAGCCAGGCTTCCTGGAAATGCAGGTTTCTATACAGTTAATATTGAAGACACCCCTAGTAATGTAAAATACAAAGAGAAAGCAAAATTTTCTAACAAAAAATTTTTAAAAAAATTATGGAAGTAGACTTAGAAAGCGTCCAGACGGTGATGCGACACGTAAGACAGAAACTTCGTCTTATTGAAGATAGACGACCCCTAGCAGCAATATATCAACCAGGTGTTAAAGTCTAAGATTCATTAGTTATTGTTATGTTATGTTTACTTAATAAAGGTTTCTTAGATTTAAATAATATATTTCGATAATTTTTCCCAAAACTTATGTAACAGGTGTTATTAATATAAAATTTTGTACATTACATACCACTAAGATTACATTTACAAACTATTCCATTTACATACTATTATCACAGAATTGTGTTGCCTTTTCCAAGTATGACACAGAATTTTGAATGTGTACAAACTGTAAATAAATAACTAGGTTATTTCGAGTTTTGGTGTTTTGCTGTCTTTTATCATTTTTTTTTGTGAAACAGCTAGTGGTTTAGGAATTTACACGGCCATCTGTAGGCTTTCTGGTTTGGACCGTCTCAAACCAGTGGCGCTTCCGGACAACCCACCCCATCCTGCTCAGGACCTAGCTTGGCAAACGTTTGCTACACGACTAGACGATTCCTGTACCACCCTGCTGTGAAGTATTTATGATTTTTTTTACGTGCGAATAAATTCCCGTGTGTAGCAAATGTAATACGGTATATAAAAATTATATAAGCTTATTAAGCAATTCAATGATTGAAAAATAGCCAGAAGTGAAGGTTTACTCAATAAAATTAAAAACAAGGGTTGAAGAAAGGAGTTTAGAAACAGTATAAATTACAGGAGATAACTCCAAAACTGATGTTGAAAAAACATTCTGTTTGGTACTCGTAGAACATAGGCGTACATCATTGTACAATTCTTTAATTTGGTAGTTACAAGATTTGATTTTTGTTTTCAACGGCGTATTACTGATGTAGTATTACTTCGATGAAAGAAAAATAGAAAATTTGAATTGTGTTGTAAAAGGTATAAATATTGCTATAGATGGTTTGATGGTAATTAAATTACAGCCTCAATGCGACAAACCATTACACGCGGTAAATTTTTAAATTCTAATTGTTTAAGTGTTAAAGGTACAAACTTTAAATATAGCGTGACTACAGCACAAAATTACTTACACTAAAACATATATTCGTTTTCAAATATAATCTCAGGGCAAAATAAAAAATTTTTAATTCTGACCACACACGCAGCAACCAAGTGTCCTCATGGGTTCATAGGTTAATTAAATAAAGTTTAATATGACAACAAAATTTACCCCATTAGTGAGTCAAATAAGGAAAGTTTAAAAGAAACCAACATTGGCAAACAACTTCGTGAACTACAAAGGCAATAATTAATGTTTATCCCACCTGCTTGTGCCGCCTCTCGTACTGGACCCCTCTAAAAACTGCAAGCCAATGTTTTCCTTGAAACGCTGGGCTGATGTCTCCAAATTCAATTGATTTCGCCATAGTTGACAGCTTCCTCGGACAAATCTCTGGCTTGGAGCACTAATTATTTTAATTTCCTTCAAGTAAAGCACTTATTCAACCTTTGTTGTAATTAATGACTGCGAAATAAACTCTGGTGACACATAACTTTGCGTTTTACTTTTACACAAGCATAAAACTATATATTTTTGTTAGGAAAGGTGACGTTGATTAATAGCATGGTAAAAATCTCTACTACGTTTTCTGTGTTACTCCTATTTATACCTTCTTGCCATGACCACAGGAAACGCTTTTCAATTGTTCATAACAAACGCCCTAATTGGCTTATTTAAACAAAACGTTAAAATTAACGGATAAATAAATGACAAACGACCAAAACAAAAGAGGATCAGCTATATACAAAATTAGACTTAAAATTACACAAAAAAGTATAGTTTTAAGCTTAAAACTGATATTGTTTTGAGGACCAGCGTATGTGAAATACCCTGCGGTGCAATGCTGCTTACCAGGTCGTTATGTATCTGCAGTACTTTGCATGCAGCTTGAGAAATCAAATTATGCAAAATGTGGCAATTTGCTATTTGACAGGTAACTTTCGACATTTAAGCAATGGTAGGTAGGTCCTTAGTTGGGCCACCTTGAAGATCTGCTTTGTTATAGGCATCCTATTTGTGCCTTGAATCCAGCTTGCTAGGTTTTCCCGAAGCAAAATCGGTTTTGACATAAAACTAGCATTCCGGTTATCTATCGTTTTCATGAAATTCTGCTCATGGAATCATGACCTTGTTACATTAGTCGATAATGTTAGATACACTTTTTGGAGCACAACACAAACGTATGTTTCAATGTGTAGGTTATTTTTTGTCTGGTATGGACACATTTCAGTAAGCGTAGAGTTAACTGCAGTTTTTTAAAGTTATTGTTATTTGTAAAACAATATTCCCTGTTCAATGCTTGTTCTTTGTGTGATTGACTCATTAGGCATGCACCTAATTATAGCTGAATTTGCTAAATATAACACTATTTTTAAGTAAATCAGCTACAGTTGTGGAAGTAAGGAAAATAAGGCAGTCGTCGAAGGCGTGATTATTGTTTCACCGATGCTGTAATGCCATTGCTCTAGTAAAAGCCTATACAATAGCAGTATATAGGAAACATTTATTGAAGAAATGAAAAGTAGGCAGTTGTTCGTGTGAAATGTCTAAATGTAGTTCCATACCTGGTTAGAATAAATGGCATGCCATATAAACATCAATGTAGAGTAGTTTAATATTTCGGCTTTTTTACAGTATATTTTATTCCCTTAAATGACAAACAAACTAAGGAGTTACATATGCAACTAATTTGTACCGGATATGGAGGTTAATTGTTTAGTAATCATTTACACAAGTGTTTACATTGCTTCATTAACACAGAATCGGTGAGCTACCGCCAGTACGGAATGTCCAATTAAGCGCTATCTCACCTTTTTGTCGATGTTTATATTGTGTACATATAAAATATAGGACAGTTCTACTATGCTCATATGATCAGTGCCAATGCAATGAAATGCGAAACAGATATATCGTAAGCAAACATATGGGGTTTATTATTGTCCAATACTTTTCAAAGATGTAACATTGGGAGAATATTATAACCCTGGTATGCAGTATCCAAGTTAGTGGTTGGTGAATCTGCAAGATTTACTTACAGAACGCTTACAAAGTCTGAATAATAATTTAGATAATAAAAGTGCAAATAATGAACCATAGTCGGAAGTAGTAACCTGATATCAGCAACATATGCTGTATATGATTCTGAAAATCAACATCAACGCTCTCTCTGGTCAGAACATGGATGGTAGTTCCACGGCTGCATCTCTCGGCGCCTCATGATCCAGCTGTCACGGAAATAGTTGGTCCCGGCGGTCATAATAACATCATGACAGTCGTTAGTGGGGTTGGAAGTCCCCATAAATGCACAGCGACGCCTATAATTAGCCTAACGGCTGTTGGCTGAGTGCGATATAAATAAAATAAAATAAAATATAAATACAATAAAATCAAGAAAACAATGAAATGGAGTGTCTGAAATCAAAGAAGAGCTGAAAAATATTTATGACAGTATATTGTAAAATTTTCTAATTAAGCAGAATGAATTCTTGTCAGGTGTGGAAAATTCATAAAAAATATGCAAGTTTTAAATCTTAAACCTCTTCGACACCAAGTTTAGATTCATTTGGTAGTTAACACTAGCTAACACCGAGAAGAAAGTATATATATATTGCAGAGGGGTACGAAAATGCCAACAAACAGGAAGGCCTGAAATGGTTCTTCTAAGAACTGAGAAAAAGAGCTTATTATTTTATTTTATCTACTTCATAATAGATTAATATAGCTTCTTGCTAGATGTATATTTTTTAATAAAATTTTATTATTTGAATTTTGTTTGTAAGCTCGTACCCAACAGTGGTCACCACCACCTAGAGCCATACTGTATCTAACATGATCATTTTACACATAGTGATTCAGTATCAGCTCTTTTATAGTTGCATATATTGCTATAGTCCCAGTGTGGAATGCTTATTTGATTTAAAATAAACACATTTTTATTTAGATTAATTTATGTAAAGATATGCCCTCATTTAACTTATTTACTATTGAGTCTATTTCTTTTACTAGCTCCGGTAGAACATTTACTCTTAAATTAGGTCGGTTCAAGCTTTATGAAGTATGATTAATTATTTGCATTTATTACTCTTTGCTATCGTCTTGATTGTAATTGATTATTAAAATTATTATACTTTATTGTTAATTGGTGATATGAGAATTATTCCAATTGACACTTCTATGTACTGTCAAAGTCAAAACATCTATATGAAAGGTTAGCAAAACACATATTTTTTACAGTTAATATTGTTTTAAATATTGATAAATGGTAAGTATTTCTTGTTAATATCTTATTTTCTCACTTTTATAGCTGATTAATGTTTAGTTTATTGTATACCTATGATCACTTTCACTTCAGCTTCTATCAGATGTCTTCGTCCAACCGTGTACACGTACATGCTGCCTGCTTATTCCGCTGCACTGAAATGACCAGGTACGTAATACTCCTATCAACCATTTATAACAGCCGTTGTTACTAATTGCCCCATTTACAGCTCCAACGAAGATCCCAGCTCTGCAACTTATTGCTCTGCAGGAACCACCTTACCTAACTCTGCGACTTGTTCAATCGGCAACCCAAACTGCCACGATGAATGGAATACGGGTGCAGATTCACACAGCAACCCAAGAAAACAGCTTTCCTGATAGCGACTCCACTGCAGTTCATTCAAATCAAACTCAACCTTTAGCAGTTAGAGTTAAAGAACATAAAAATATGATGAAAACCTATCAACTCAAAAAGTCTAAGCTGGCAGAACATGTTTGGGATAACAATCACAAAATACACTGGCAAAACACAAAGATCTTGTCGAAAGAATCGATGTCAACTAAACGTAAATTTAAGGAGACGGCATATATTTTACTTAACGAAGAAAAATGCGTATCGTCTTTCTCAATATTTTTAGATAATAGTTAGCTATCGATTCTTAAAGATCAGATCAAGTAGGTTTAGATAACCAACAAATGTCAGTGTTAAGCAATTCATTGGAGGTTGGTGGTTTTTTCAATCTCCGTGAAAAAAGCTAAGTTTCTTGTTCCTTATACCATAATAGTTATTTATGTACCAACGGCATTATGAAGATGGTTATGTCATTTCGTGGGCGACAAGTTAACAAGCCTGAGGACCTCTGGCCCGAGGGTTTATAAGCCGCCCCAGGGCTATAAACATCAAGTAATGCCCGTGGTGCATACAACGTTTTATGTTTCACTTTAAATACGTAAATAACTTGAAATGCTTGTAGAGCAGTCCATAATACCCTAGGGCGTTATCATACGCCCGCTGGTAACGCCCTAGGGTGTTATGGACTGATATATATCCCTCGTATCACAGATGTAAACAAGTAATAGATCAGTGGAAAATAAACTACTCGTATTTAATGGGTTAGAATGGGGTTTTGGCATGCAAGTTTCATTGATGAATTATTGAGTTTGAATGACAGTAGTTACAAATTAAACTATACAGTTTTACCTAATGTCCAGTGTACAGAAAAACTGACGGGGTACTGGCTATTTCAAATTAACTACCATTAGAATTGCGTTTTTTACACTGCGTGTAGAAATATGTAACTACATTAATTTATAGCACTGGGTCAAATCAATTCTGGAAAATTAGAAATGTGGAAGACTTACTGTAACGGACTAAATGTGATTCGACCAACTAACAATTAAGTTCGGGTTTATAGCCCATAAAATGTCGTAAATGAGCTGCTAATTGTCAACAAGCAGATTTGGAGGACCACGTGGAGCTACGGCTAATGATGAAATATAAGAAAGTTTGAGCGCATCTAATTAAGAAAGTGATATAACGAGCGCGCTCTTGAATTATAATTAATTAAGCCACGATGACAAGTTTTAATTGCGAAATTGACTAAGTTTGTTAGACCGACGTATTGTTCCTGAATTACTTTTGGTATGCGCTGTGAAGTTATGCAATTTTTTGGCCAGGTGGGCGTGCAGAATCTTAATTAATTGTTCCGGTTCAGATCCGGGTTTGTGCAAGTTTGGGGGTTGTGGAATGCTGCGAATGTACGTGCAGTTAATCACAAACGGACGAAATCGTTTTATTTTAGTTTTATGTAACGTTTAGGAAGCGGCTGGTACAAATAACATGGTTGGCCACTTCAAACACCGTAATGGGACAGTAAATCTTCGCCGGCTAGAGCGAATTAATTTCCTGCCTATGGTTCATTTGATGGGAAAAATTAATATCGGTTTATGATTTTCCAGGAAATTAATTTTGATGCCGCTATTTCCTGCCTGGAAAGCGTTTACTGGTAAATAAATGCTTTAGTTTCAGGAATTTAGTTCGGAACTAATCGTACTTTATTGTCCACGCTACTTTCTAACCAGTTTGAGTTAAATTGTTGTGATGCATCCTACGTTGTGCTTTAATTCGTTGACAGCGAGTATCCAAGATATAGAAAACATGTTCTTAAAATGTTATAGATACATAGGAGTTTTGTGAAAGTGACTTAATCTATAAATTTTAAAACGCATCTGTCAAGTTGTACGGTGTTTATCCCATATAAAGGTCAAAATTTATCAACTGTAATTATTAGTGTATTGTAATTCTGTTTCTATACATATTATTGAGCAGAGTTAAGTAAAATATATTTCTTACTGCCCTCTTTGTGCAAACTTAAAAAAGTGCCCCCCTTCCTTGAAGGCCAACGAACCGAGCCCAAAGTTATTTTAAGGGACTGAAGGTAACTTTAAAATCTCGGGGGCTTGGCGGTCAGTTGGCTGTTGGGGACGTGCATATGTGGGCGTGAAATATACCATAGAGAGTAGCAGTTTTCAATGCGAGAGATCTTATGTGGTTTTCCAGTGTTGTTTGTGGTAGTTATGATTAATAAGAAAAGGGTGAAAGAATAGAGACTTTAATAAATATTACTGCTCGAATAGCTTTGCAATCGAGGTTGTATGTAGTTCTATTGTGTAGCCGAGTTGAGTACTATTTCATTGTTAGTATTGCTGCTAATTGTAGGGTTTTGTTGTTTGGGTCGTTGCTCATTGGTTTATTCCGGTGCCGCGTTAGTGCACTGTGTGCCTGGATTAGCGATCATCCGGCGAGATTATCACTAACCCCTGACCTGATAAGCAATTATCATTGATTCAGAAAGCGCCTGGGATGTTTATTTCCTACAAATGCCTTGTCATTTTGGTCTTCTCTGGGGGCGGTAACCGTAGATGCAGATTACACTGACATGAGTTGTAGCTCATTAATCTAGTTAGCATTCGGCTTTATTGGTTGAAGTAAGCACCCGCCTAGCAGATATTACAGGCACCTCATCGATGGTGTACCAGAAGGGAAACCAACAACCTAAAACCCCTCTGTAAGTACTATCATTCCGAACATGTCGTAATGTTTTTTTAAATTCTTGTTTGCATGCGTGATTGTGGAATTTGGCTGTTTTGTATTAACGCGCGAGTGTGTGTGTGACCAAATGCCACATTGAAAGGTCCCGCTGATTGCCTTGATCCTTTCCTCTTGCGGTGTTGAGTTTCTGATCTACAACTCTTAGGCGAGAGGGACGTTACAGAATTGTTGGGTAAATCTCCAGCCTATAAATGTATGCATGAGAATCGATCTAAATCCAGGAAAAAGTAAGTTGGCTTCTAACCGTGAATCTATGAGTCTATAAATAATTATATCGAGAAATAAAAAAAAAGAAACTGATCCTCAGAGAGCTGTGGAAATTCAAACGTATGAATAATATGTTGGTGGCACTGTAAGTCAATGTCAAATTCGAGGTTATCAGGTTAGGTTATCCGTTAGTTTTGACACACACTGACGCAAAACCTAACCTGCTAACCTCGAATTTGACATAGACTTACAATGCCACCAACATATTATCCATACGTTTGAATTTCCACAGTCTGCTGAGGATCAGTTTTTTTTAATCTCTCGATATATTTATCACAGTTCGGGCCGGTTCTGCAATCCAAGGATAAAGTTATCTTGAAAATAAATACCCTAGAAACGATTGTTGTAACAAAGAAAACTATGACAATTATACCTCGGATAGCTTATTCTAAGTATATACTTGCATTGTAGAATCGGCCCTAATAAGTATAACAGTAATCACACAAAATAAAATAAAGTATATAATTTTATTTATAACAAAATAGTTTTGGATTATATATACGTACATACGAAATACACCAGTTTATAAATCATAACAAGAACATCAAATCTTTTATAAAATCACAAAATGTGTACCCTTCGGGTCTTTAATGCCACACAATTTTGGATTAATTCACGCAACTCGAAATTATCTAATAATATCGTTTCCTATAGATATATAGACAAATATGTTAAACGTTCTTGGATTATGTTTGACCGTAGTTTTAGAAAATATCTAGAAATTTCTCTACCTTGAAACTACTGATATTGGTAGTGCTAGATAAATTCTTAAAATAATTGAAATATTCGTGTAAATTATTCTCATACATGAAGTTCAACAAATCGTAATGGGATATATCTTTTTTTAAAGAAACAATCTATTTTAGAAACAAGTTTTGAGTTCTCGAAAAGGACATTACCGTCACCATCGTAATGGTTTGGATTTTGACTGTTGCCTAATTTGAAGTGTAATGCTTTAAGATATCTTCTAAAATAAACTGGCGTTTTTATCGAATGACAAACACAGACATTGTATACCAGGTGTCAAAAATAGGGTCACAAACGTCAAGGAGTAATACTAGTGTGCATAAAAAAACGTTTCTATGGAAATTCGTCCGGAATGCGTTTATGGGAACTAGAGTCCAAAGAAAAACTACCGAAAAACTGATCCTTATATTATCACGAAAACTACAACCAAAGAGCAAATTTCATTAAATTTGGCAGAATAACGTCTTACACTCAATGTGCTGGTGTTAGAATAAAATTAGTGTACGATTCATAAGGTATAGTTTTAATAAAGAAGAGTGATGGTTTTTATGATGACTATATTAATAACAAAATAATTTTTGTAGCTATAGCTAGATATTTAAACAATTTAGGATTCTTTATATGAAAAAGACACTCTTGTTTTAAATCACCAGGATCAATAGTTTTAGAATTTAAAAATTTGTTGCACTTATGATCGGATACTAAAAAGTAGGTTGATAGGTATTAATAACTATTCAATGGTAAAGTTTATCGAATTTAAAATAATTAGAATTTGAGGTGAACCTAAAGATGGACGATGGTAATTTCGCAAGGGGAATCTTTTTTCACTATCTTTAATTACGTTTATACGAGTTAAACTCAAAATTTCTTGTTTATAACCTCATTTTGCCATAGTTCTCCAAGCTATTGTGAAAACCAATTGATCATAGATTCTAAGCTACATGTGTTTAATAATAGCCCTGGTATTACTCAGTTACATAAAATCTGTTAACCCAGTAACCGAAATTTGTAATAAGGCGGTTTCGGTTACGAAAATGGGGGGGGGGGGCGGTTACAGAGGTAGCAGTGTATTAATTACCAATAACTTAAAAATTTTCTGTTCTTAGAAAGTGTGGTCGCTTATTGGAGTGATCGTTTAGGAAGAGTAGTCAACTGTAAAAGTTATTCAGTATATATTGCTATCATATAGGCTTCCACACGAATAGTTGTGTTACAGCAACACTAATAAATGTATCTGCCAATGAGTATAATAGACAAATACGATAATCTTACAAGCGTAATATGATAAAATAAACACTAAATGGAGGCTCTTTCCTTATACTATATGTTTTACTCAACATAATCCAAAAGCACAGACAATGTCTCGCTGTGATCACAACAGATTCGTTTTTACTTAAAGGTAAGGTTACCTATATTTGACAAATTTAGCTATAAGAGTCGATTAGAAAAACTGTTAGACAATGGCAATAACAATAAAGTTTAAATTGTACATTTGTGATGTGTGTGCCTAAACACAATAATGCAATAGACGCCAAAGCATATATTTGTGTTGAGCAAGGTCTTGGTTTGCAAACAAGCTCCATAGCTGAATTTCATGCAAAACCAGACACGTTCTAAAGGTTAAGTAAGTGTCAGGAAAACTTTGCAAACTTAATCCATGGCACAAAAAGGGTACATACAGCAAGGCAAAGCTTGGTGGTGGCTCAAATGAAACCCTACAAAAACAAGCAATGAATTACACTTTGTCAAAATTGCCTAAATGTGAAAACCTGTCAATTATAGCAAGTTGATGGGTTTTGGTAAATTTGCATTCCCATTCTGAGCAAACATTACTGCATATGTACGAGGACCTTCAAAGCAGCATTCCGCGTTTAGATTAGATGGAAAAGGGGTTCACAATGCAGGACGACCAAGAAGTAGTTTGTCGGGGCTCTGCGATCAAATAGAGCGAAAATCGCACGATCTTTCTGATTAGCCTCCCTTGTGCGGCGAAGAACCTGCACACCTACACGCGGCGGTTATGTTTACTGTGATTACTAAACACAACTGTCACATGACTGATATCATCCAATGCGGACCATGCATTTTTTGAAAATCGACCAATTTTGAACTGATTTTCTGATACGCTGCTTATCAAGCAATAAGCGCCCTAGTGCTGATTATCGACCCCGTAGATGGTGTCATAATTAGAACAAGAAGTGCAAGAAACAAGCAGTTTGAGTTTTTTTGCCTTTTTATACAATACCGTGGCAATGCACTTAGTCTATCGCAGGAACTGAAAAATCACTTACGTGTTAGGAAATTGTGTATGTTTGTAAAATCGTATTAAAATATGGTCATTTATGCATTAATTTGCGGGCGTAAATAGTGCCGTTTGCGCCCTAAGGCCTAAAAATAATTTGCGGGCGTAAATAATGCCTTTTGCGCCCTAAGGCCTAAAAAACCAGCATCACATTGGCAACCAACAACAATTTGATTTTTGAGAACGAATCGTGCCATTTATTTTTCAAAGCTTTATGGTGGATTTTACAAAAAATCTTGTTTGCATTTCGGGCGTTGTAAGGGAAGATAGAGGGTCGGCCTTACCTTTTGGCGAAAGTTGTACTAGATATTTTGCCGGCTGGTAACTATCGGCCTAATGGGCTAACTAGTCGCGAGGGTCGGGGTTCCAACTATGCTGAAAGAGAATCAAAGAGAAATAGGAGAGGGCGCCAGGTCCTCGACTCAGATCCAATTCCTTGTGCCGGACCTTACACAAGGTCGAAGATAAAAACCAGCAAGATGAACAAAATAGCAACGACCAATAAAAATATCACAGCTTTATTAATAGATTCAGTACTATAGTGCATCACACAAAATAACACAAGAGCAAATCAAACACGAACAGGCAAATCATCAAACAAAATCAAACATTATACGAACAAATCGAAAGCGCAGCAATAAACAAATAACAATATACAAACCAGTACATCAACAATAAACACGTTAAAATCGGCAAAGGCACTGCATCAATACATTTCATATAAATCAATCAAAGGCTAAAAGTGGGACATCCTGGGCTATAATCTATCGCGAATAAAGAAAATAAGTTGCTACCCAATTGGCAACACAAGTACAATGATTCGCACGCATACTGTGAGGCAGAGTGCTGCGAAAACTAGAGCTATGCAAGCAAAAATGCTAACTACAACCCGAATGTTAGCTTACAATTTAAATGTGACATCAAGATTTCAAAGGCTCGAAGCCCGCTGTTACGGTTGTATGATCATACAGGGCGTGGCGGTTTCTGTTTTAAACTCATCATGTTCTTAAATGACTAATCAAGCAACGGCTTGAATTATGCTCCTAACAAAAGCTACAATAACAAATAGCCCAAAACGATTTACGAATATCCGAAATTTGAGCATTAAACTACCGTGAGCTGTTCACTAGTTACAACCCTACACCCTAATGACATTCAAGAAACTAACCTCTGCAATTAAGTTGTCAAATGCAGTGGCCAAAGTTGTATAAGAGTACAGCTAGCCTATGATCTAGGTAAGCTAAACTGTCTTAAAATAGTTCAACAGCATATATGAATGTTTTGTTACGTTACAGGGCCCAGTTCAAAACGGGCTTCATCACATTTACTGCAATCCAACGGTAAGCAAAATATGCCCTAATGCAAGTTACACACAAATAATCCTACAATGCAAGTACTACTATATGAAATGCCTACAATTAGCTAAGCGGTTGTTACGCTAGTACACATATACACACCTTGTCATGTTACAAACGATTCACACATGCTACTTTCCAGGGCCGAACACAGGCCAACAGCTTCTCCGAAGTACCTGGTGCGCCAAGGTCATACGGAGCAGGGGCCGACTTCCGACAGCATAGTGAGCGTCGCAGGGAGGGTGGCGAGTAGGCGATGCCAGTACCAAATGCCTCAATACACATAGTACCCAAACGAGGTAAGCGAACCAATTCCAATTAACAAAGCATTTTCCTGGGTGGATCCAGAAATCAATGGCAAATACGATCCATTTCCAGATTTTTAAAGCAGATTTTTAAACCAGATTTTTAAACCAGATTTTTAAAGGCTAAAAATACAAATTTTCCCAAATAGATTACGGCATTCAAAAGAGGGAAACGTAGGCAAACACCATGTACGAACCTTAAGATGTTGTGCAGCCAACTCGTTAAGCCAAACGTGCGAAGTGTGAACGTCCCAAGAAATCCGTCTGTGACGAAACGAATGCCGGAGACACCAATACCAATCTCCGGAACATTCCAGCAGGGGATGCGGAGCCTCTAAATCCTTCCAACTATGAAGATGGCTTCCAAAAGCCGCGAGACTAGCCCCCATAGGAAGCAATTCCAACTTTCACAACGCAAGACTTGCCAGGAAATGACCGAAAAATGCTCCAAACCAGCCCAATTCAGCTTATCAAAAATTCCCAAAAATTGGAAAGTTGGCCAATGTAAAAACTAAAGAATGCAGAGTGCTCTGAACTGATAACAGCAGTGTAGGATTAAGTTTAAAATTAAAGGTAGATGTTAACAAAGTTGCCTATCCCAAGTAAAGTATTGTATTTTTAGGAAAATAAAGCAAATAACCAAATCTGACTAATTTATTTCAATCAATAAATAAGAAAATGTCAAAATGAGCGTAACAGCGTGAACGGCGATTTTGGCCCTTTGGCGTTTTATAACCCTTCGGCCCTTCGGGCCTCTGGCTTATAATTCCGCCGCGGGCCAAAATCGCCTCCTTCACGCCCTTAATACAAAAATAGCTATTCCGCAATTTCGTGGTTACAGTAATTTTACATATTTTTATGGCAATTGCGTAGTCACTGGACATGTAGATTGCCTATGCAGTTTTTGGAATTTTGGATTAACTACTAGCATTCTTCTTTTAGAAATTTCAGTATGCAATTTCAGAGTAGAGCTATTTTCGGTTCTCATTTTGAACATTTTCCGTTTCAATTTACTCTTGATGCCGTAAGATGCATTTTTAAAGCTTGCTTCGGTACACGCTTAAAAAGCGGACTTACCTTTAAAAACTGTCAGCAACCAGGTGTAGAAATGGCGTAATAGTCTCTTGAATCTGTGTACCTCTTTGGTCTATCTAGGATTTGATGATATTTCAGAAGCAACTTATCTTCTGGCCGCATAAAATCTCAGGTACGGCACCGTTTATCGTTCTACTTTCACATGGATTGGCATTTTATTGGATTTATTTCAGGTCCAAGTAATATCCAATTCAAATGTGATTGTAGTTGTTAGATTAGCTGTAGGTATGTAAGTTGTAAATAGTGTAGAGTACTGGCCCTAACACACTGGTCTGAGTTTCTCTATAGGAAATGGCGTGAAAATTCGACAACTCCTCCCGCTGATGGACAAGAAACCATCTGCATTTCAGGTGAGATGAAAGGATTTCGTAGAAATTATGCGATAGTCCTTTTTTGAGTGTGTGGCATAGGCTCTCATGCCATACTTTATCAAACGCGCGCTAGACATCTAGAAGTTTTGCAAAACAGTACCTTTTGGATTCTAAGTTGTAGCTTATTTTATTATTTTTCGTACTTCTACTACTGTGATATGACGGTTTGGAAATCCAAGCCGATGGTTGGGTATTAGTTCTTTTCTTCCAGTATTGGCGCAAGTCGTTTATCAACTTGGATAACATAGGTAGTACGCGTATGGGTCTTACGATGCTACATCACTTAAGTTTTCTCTAGCTTTGCTACCATGATTATTTCCATTGACTAGCAAAATATTTTATACTCATGATGGCATTAAAAATATATGTAATAGATCTTATACTAACATTTTGGTGTAGTACTTTACCAGTAATTAGATCCTATTATGTTGCTTTCTTTAGATTAATTTTAATTAGAACAACGTGTACGATTTCTATAAGTGCGAATACTACTATAGGTAATTCTATCTCTGTAGAAAAGGGGCGTGTTTTTCATTATCATTTTTTGTTCAGTTTCTTTTTTCGTGTTTTACAAGTGATGTTGCTTTATTGTATCAACACTACCTGCAAACAACGTCTCATCTCTCCGGCGTGACGTCAGCACAGTCAGGTTTTCACCTACCTGTGCTGTCAATTCAATCGCATAGGCTCAAAGTTTTTATAACTAAAAATATGGGCTTGCTGTGGAAATGGGGCTACCAATCCTAAACTGAGCCTTTACTCGCACCCCATTCTCTTTTTTTTTTGGTAATTGAAAACGTAAACGAAAAGTTTCAAAGCAAAAATTGTAATTTTGTTTAAAATTATTATTGCAAAAAGTATCTTCCTCATTTATAATCGACGTGGGGTTAAATATGTATTTAATAGCACTATATTATTTTTATCGTCGTTTAATAATTTTTAAATATCTCGAGAGTACTTTTGAAAGGCCTATCTCTCTTAAAGAGTAATTAGAGACAGTTTTTATGGTTTTGGAATGTGGCAAGATACGGCCTAAATGTCTAAAAAATGAATATGCATGTGAACTAAAAGTAAACATTATTGAAGAAACAATTAATGCACTTGCTGAATAGCGATACCTTTCCTTATACGTGGTACTTAATTTTAATGCTGATATAAATAAAAGGTAGAGATAAGTCGGTGTCTTCGTCATTAATTAACTTATCAGAGGAACATCCATAGCTTTATCCCTTCGACACGAAGTGTACGAAGTACTGAAATTCCCTCATATCGAAAACCGCTCTGAGTCAAATATCTCTAAAATTCGTGCCAACCGACTAATGAACCCACTATGCCAAATCTCCGTCTCGGCTGTGCGGATCTTTTGGTGAAGACCCCAGCCCACTAGATCCCTCCCTCGTATTGGGGGGTGCCTAAACGTGCTGTGCAGGGTATGTATGTTCGTATGTGTACACGATTCCGGTCGCCAGGAGTCTTCTTGAAGTCTTGGATCGTTTTCATACGATAGGTCCTCCGAAAATGAAGGCAAATTTTGAGGTATGGTCGTCGGAAAAAAAAATTTTTTTTGGGTTTTTTTTTGTTTTGATAAATAATAATTTGTTCATAATATTTCATTGTATTAGCGAAACGGAGTGATGCTGTGTGTCGAAGTATTCTTGGAAAGCACGAAAGGGCGCTTTTCTTGGGTGGGGGGTACCGTATATTTTATTATTAATTTTACCACAATAATTTTTATTCAAAGTATTGGTTGTAGAATTAAAAATTAAAACAAACTGCGACACAAACTTTTGTTTGCTATAAACATTAATAACTTCTGTTCAAAATGCTCAAGTAATTCATTGCATATAACATAATGACACAAAATTAAATTCACTACCATATTATGTGGATATAAGACGTCCCACGGCTTAAATTTTGATTAAACTGCAATTGAAAGGGCGGACGCAAGAAATGCCTAAGCCATGTTTAGAGTTAGAAATTTATACAACTAACTTTAGAGACTTAGGCAGTTCTTGCTCTAATTTTCTGCATCTTTAGAGAATATCCTCCATTTCAATATCGTAGATAGACATTTTTTACCATAACCTGTAATGTACAGTCGTGTTAAAATAAATCTGGGACAATGTTTTTTTTTATATGTAGGTTCAGTTAAGAATTGAATGTACAATCGATAGATG